>NAJN01001070.1:0-14187 GCA_005059845.1 Cryomyces minteri
AGAGTTCCACGACGTCGGCGACCTGAAGGGCAAGAAAGTGGGCGTCAGCAGGATCGGCAGCGGCTCGTACGTGATGCCGTTCGTGCTGGCCGACCAACACGGCTGGCTGCGCTCTGACGGTCACCCTCCTTTCGAGGCCGTTCCGCTCGAGACATTCGCCAAACTGCGCGATGGCGTGAATGACAAGTCGGCCGACTTCTTCATGTGGGAGCATTTCACGACCAAGAAGTACTGGGACAACGGCTCCATTAAGCGGCTCGGCGAAGTTGCGACGCCGTGGAGCAGCTGGAAGATTGTGGCGCGGGATCCGCTCGACAAGAGCATGCAGGCCATGTCGGATGCAATCAACGCTGGAATACTATACTTCAACGAGCATCAGCAGGAGGCGGTTGACTATATCAGCACAGAGTTGGACTATTCGAAGGAGGACGCTGAGGAGTGGATGAAGACAGTCGAGTTTGCGAAGGATGTCAGAGGCGTGGATCCGAAGGTCGTGGAGAAGACGATACAGACGCTGGGGAAGGCGGGCGTGCTGGATGCGCAAAAGGTGGGTGTTGAGGACATGGTTGCCATCAAGAGGAGCAGTCGGGGCTCCTCTCATTAGGCGGTCGTGGCTCTAAACGCCTGTACAACACCTGATCGATGAACACATGTAAAAATTCTTGCTAGGGTGCTCGTAGTGGTGCTGGGTGAATTACGCACTACGTCTAGCCAAGGACTTTTGTGGCTCAATCTCGTATGTGTGTATCTCCTCAGAGGGCGGACCATGTGTAGAAACTAACTCAAACCACGCGCCCATGAGTTGGGGCTTTCTTTGGAATAGAGAGAGTCTACGCACGCAGTCCATGTGAATGCACCAGTATGACGGGTAAAGTCGATAGAAGGTGAAATGCCACCCAGTACAGACTCAAGCTCAAGAGCACGTCCCAGGAACCCACAGAGCGTACAGACTGTAGTGTGTAACATATGTAACTACACAAGATCACGACATCTTTATAGACTTGACTGGCTAGAAGGGTTGAGTAGATACTGGGGTTTCTTGTGCTGCTTCCAACCCTTACGGCTATAGCGCGCAGGACCCAGGCTACGAGGAGCAAGCATAGACGAGAGCATATAGGGAACGTTGGTAACTTTCGTTGATCCTCTTGGTCTGTTGCCCTGAGTGGTAGCGGACAACGACAAATGACAAATTCTTCAACTATATTTTGTGCTTCTTGTGCTACTGACTGTAGGGACTGAGGTGGAAATGAAAACGCTGTAGAAGTACATATCGGCCACCTACTAATTCGATCAAGTAGTTTGGCGTTCTGTTCCGGGCAACGAGAGAGGCCGAGATCTTCGCTGGCTTCTCGTGCTGTTCGTGCTACTGAGTCAGCTGAGTCCGCTGAGTCCAAGGTTCGTCCTCTGGGCCTTTCATTGGCGTCAAACACACTATTGATGCGATCAGGCGTTCCCTGCTTCTCCGTCTGCAATCTCTGTCATTGATTCCGAAGGTCATCGGGTTGCATTTGGCCTCTTCTGGTCTGCATAGCCAGCCATTGCGGTCGTCCGAGCCCTAAACCTCATGCAGCCCGTGCGGTCCAGAAGACGTGTTCTCCCGCTGCGCGATATACTGAGCCAAATGACAGGGGCAAAGGGTATAGTTTCTAGCAGGAGGGCGTACTGATCCGCTCACTTCAATCGGCATAGCCCATGCCTCGTCTCCACCATGCGAGGACTCCACGGTCCTGCATCTTGAGGCCGAAGTCTTTCATGGAATCTGTCTCGAACAGGCCTCGATCTCCAGAGTCAGCAACACTCTGCTGCACTTCTCGTGATAACGGCGCTACACGAGAGGCCAATTGATAGTCCTTGTAACGTAATCTCTGGAAGGAGGTTATTTGTCTAGATGCGACGTGACTGGGGCGTCGTCCATAGATTACTGTTTAATACCTGTACAGCCGCCACCCATGCCTTCACGCCCTCTTCTTCTCCCTCAACATACATGATACCAGGGCTGCCGTCGCTTCGAAGTAGGACATAGCAGGCAGACTTATCAGCAGCCTGATTCAGCTTGGCCACTTTCTTGCGAGAGGTGATGTGGTGAGCTCTGATAAGTGCGTGGTAGAGAGCTCTTGCAGCTGGAGACATCCATAGACCACCTTCGATCTGTGTACTTGTGTGAATCCAAGGATAGACGTTGAAAGAAGGTGTATTACTTTAACAGGTGGCGGTCGCTGCCGGCGCTAGCATCTCCTACCCCAGACTTCAGCTTTCACCTTCAATCTCAGCTGTTTTGCAGTTTCCTGGCTCACTCTCGGTCTCCAAGTCTTCTCCAACACCCAGAGCCTACACACTGAACACCCACTCAATTCAAGACCTCGTCTATACCTCAGCAAACCTACCATGGAGCAGGCGGCTCGCGGCGAAGCGGCCTTGAAGGCGCAGTACTACCCGGAAGCCATCAAACAATTCACCTCGGCCCTCGCCCAGTCACCCTCATCTCCTATCTATTACATCTCCCGATCCAAGGCTTACCAACGTCTATCGCCCCCTGATCACGAACATGCACTCGTTGACGCCGAAAACGCCGTCATCTTTGCACGCCAGCGAGCTAAGCGAGAACTCATCGTCCAAGCCCAGCTGAGAAGAGCCATCGCCTTGTTCGGCCTCGAGCGATACGCCGACGGAAACTTCGTGCTGGATATTGTGAAGAGAATGGATCCGAAGGAGAAGACGTTGTCTATCTGGTCGAAGAAGTTCAGCGACAGACTAGGTGCTCTACCCGAAGGCGACGAGAAGCGTGTGGTCCATGTGTCCGAAGTACCAGATAGAGAACCACCGAAAGAAGCAGTTCCGAACACTAGTACAGCTCGCAATGATAGTCTTGCGCCTAAGACAGCTTCTGCTCCGGTGGAGAAGGAAGTGGTTCAAACACCGGCGAGCAAGATCCGGCATGAGTGGTACCAGAACGCGGAGAACGTCTATTTTACACTTTTTGCAAAGGGTGTGCCGAAGGATAAGGCTGCCATCGAGATCACTTCGACTTCAGTACGAAACTCCTCATCGAGGTTCTCAAATCGCAGTCCTTAACTAAACGAACGACAGATCTCCATCTCCTTTCCTCTCCAGACATCATCCACATACGACTTCTCCCTTGAGCCGCTATGGGGATCTGTTGACACGTCAATGTCCACCTATTCGATTCTGTCCACCAAAATTGAGATTACCCTCAAGAAAGCGAGCCCGGGTCAGAAATGGCCGTCGCTAGAGTCCACAGAGCCTGCTGCAAAGCTGGCGGTCGAGCCATCTGTCGGGATGGATGGTAGCAAGAGCGAAAAGAAGATCAACGAGAAAACATCATTAGACGAGACCAAGACCAAGACCGCCGCTGCTCCTGCATACCCAACATCCTCGCGCACCGGCCCCAAGGACTGGGACAAATTCGCCTCGGACATGAATGACGACGACGAAGGCGGCGACGAAGTCAACGCGTTCTTCAAAAAGCTCTATGCAGGCGCCAGCGACGACACGAAGCGTGCGATGATGAAGAGCTATCAGGAGAGCAACGGCACGGCGCTGAGCACGAACTGGGCCGAGGTCGGAAGTGGGCCCGTCAAGGTACACCCACCGGATGGGATGGTGGCGAAGAAGTGGGACGAATGAGCTTGAGTTGCGGGGAAGGGGGAGTTTCTTTCTTCTATTGCCATGAGCGAGGTGCCTGGCGTTTGTTCTATCGAAAACTGGCGATCCTACTTGTGAGACGAGGGCATTTCAATCTATACTTCTTGCACCCCATGTCACGAGAAGACACCCTGCAAGCGGCGTTTGTATGGGAACCAGCAAGCTCATGCTGGAATCGTTCAGGTCTAAATCTTCGTATCTCGGCGCTCGTGCCCCCGAAACGCCCATCACCTATTGCTGACTAGATCGAATCGGCCCCCCACCTCTCTGGTCGTACTGACTCTCCACCGCACCTTCTAGCGATGCTAGAGGTATGCCGCATAACTTGACAGGATATACGACGCAAGTCGCGAGGAGTGCGATTACTTGACCACGCTCTTTTCTGCGTAGCCCTTGTCGCAAAACTGCCACGAGAGTTGCGGCTTCGGATTGCCGCTCATCCTTCCCACAGCGACTTTCCGGCTGATGTCGTCGCCCTTTACTAACAAGATCGCAGGTCCGGCTGATATCGCCAGTCGCTTCAATCTCTGTGGCGGCCGATCCGACCTCCCTGGAGGTTAAGGAAGCTAGGAGAAAGGCAGCCCTCGTCATAGAGACGAGACGTCAGTGCCACGTCCGCAGCATCTGTCGAGCCGGCGTTTCCACCGTGCCACGAACGCCCGCGTCCCGCAAGACTTACGGGCAGTTCGAGTTGTTTGAGGCTCCCAGTTGCATGAAAACCATCAGAACTGCCGCGTACGCCGAAGTCGCCGCAACCGTCTCGAATGGCTTGGTTGGTACGACGAGGGTGAGTAGTATCAGAAACAGTGGGACGAAGATGGAAATGATCTCCAGTCGAAGTGCCAAGCTGCTGTTGGCGGCTTTGGTGAGCCACCAAGCCGGCCCGGGAAGCATTCCAAGGCCGAGAAACAACACGATGATAGTGACCATGGAGTCGACCACGGTATCGCTATAATACACTTCTGTATCACTGTCGTAATGTTTGTTGTAGTGGTGATCACGGAGCTACATATGCATGAGCTTCACAAGCCGCAGCACGAAGAAGTTGTGGACTAACCTTCGTCTTCCGGACCCAACTCAGAGAGAAGAGCCATTCGAACTTCTCGAGGAAATGGCGCAGAGGTGTCTTTTCGTGATGGACCATCGGTATCAGGTCGCCGCCACGCTCAATGAATTGCCTCTCCGATTCAGCTATAGCATTTCCATTGTCCTCAAACCATCTTTCAACGTTTCGAATAGTTGACTTCGGTGCTGAGGGCCGCGCCTTCAACTCGGAATGGTACAATACCAACCTGTCTGTCATATGCGTCAGTCCTGAGAGTCAAAGCGAGAACTAGAAGTAAGCGACTATAGGCTTTTGGAGAAAGTCAATAGACTTCCTCGGTTCTGCACCTAGGAAATGCCCCAAACACTAACCATACTGTTCTAACATCGGAATGAGACTATGGAGAATTTGGGTACGCTGCGGCCGATGCAGCTCGTCGTTCCTAAAGCTCCCGCTGTTCGCGAGATACAGACACGGTTCTTCAAGCGGTTGATTCTGGCATGCGCGGTCATCCTCTTCTAAACGCTTCTCTAAGCGACCGATCTCATGCTGCAACATCAGAATCGTCCGTGCATGCAGCACTCCAAATCTGCGGACCGTGAATGCATCGTCCGAAGAGGCCAACCATGTTGAGAAGGCTGGGTAACCTTTGTATCGCCAGGCTTTATTTCTGACCTCCTTCTCAGAGACCGAGAACGGCGTAGGAGACCCATTCCCTTGCCCGGGCAACGATCCAGTGGGGCCATTTCCCTGATATGGCAGCGAGTACGGATGGGGATCCATAGTGTGCGCCATGTTAATGAGCTGTTTCGGAGCGATCGACGACACCAGTGTTGGCGCGCCAGAAGAGTTCGAGTACTGAACTTGCTGCTGCGGTGGGCCTCGAGAGGATTGGTTGACAAGCGAAAGACTCGGTGGTTCGGGCTCCTGGAGCTGGCGTACCTGTCGAGAAGAGCCCAGAGATTCGTGGTAGGTGGGTTGGGCAGCAACAACCCAACCGTGACGGGAGCCCGACGCGCTTTTAGTCCGAGCCTGATCTACCATCTGATGAGGATAAATTGAAGACATGAGAGGAGCGTCCGGTCTAAACGTCCAGTCTGAACGTCCGGTCTACACGTCCGGTCTAAACTAGGTCGACCTTGAGACACGAGAATTGTAAATCCCAGTGGAAAAGAGTGAGTCTTTCTTGTGATATAGAATGAGATTGTGGCTTAGACCTTGTCCCGTCTTTGACCCAACTCACATAGCTGCATGGTATAATTGCAAGGCGCGGTAGCGTAGCCTGTGGCGTCCAGTCGTGGATGCCCCATGCGAACAAGGCAAAGTCTTATGATCGAGTATGATCAAGGCAATCCTATCGTTGCCTTCGAGGCTCTGTGAGCCTTGTCAGCTATAAGCTGAAGCGTCGCCAAGTTCCTGGACCCGTCGCTGGCAAACCTCAGAGTCGCCCTATCCCCGGAAGCGGTCACTGCAGCCTACATCAGCTCTTTCCGGTTGACGTCTTGCCGCAGTGGAGGCGTTGCACCAGTCTTTCCACCAGTGCGTAGCGTCCGTCCCGGCCCGTCTCGTGTGAGCCACGTTGTTGGTGCGCTTGACCGAACAGGAAATAAGAGACTTGCCGATTGATTCGCTGGGTTCGGTTACTATCTTACCAATGTCGTCGAACAAGCATTGGACGAGAGTGCAGAATGCACTTGCTGCAGCAAGCTCATTCAACCAAGGAAGGAAGAACGGAGGAGAGGACAACGAAGATGACATGAATGAAGCGACAAATAGAGGACTCCATCAAAAGAAACCACCGAAGAACAGACGATCTACAGGAGAAGCACAGCCATTGACACCGGATTCACACGGCTCTCCGGTGTTCAATCAGTACAGCACACCAGTGTCAACCCGACCCTCCCAACTGAGTCCACCACCGTCCGACCGTACCTCCTACGATTCTTTCCCGTCCACCAGAACGTCGTCCAGTATTGGATCTTCGACACAGCAGATGCCGCCATCTACAGCTCAACACGCAGCGTCTCACCACTGGGCTGGAAACCCTTACCAAGGATACCCGACGCAGGATCCTTTTACGAACAGCTCGCAACAACCTTCCCTGACTCCGCAGTCTTCATGGTCCCAAGATCCGTGGCACCAACACCACAACAGCGACTTTTCGCAGGCTACCAGCTACCCGGCTTCCGGTGGCCAACCGACCCAGAGTGCACCACCAAATGCCTTCCAGAACTCTTCTGCGAATGCCCATCCAAGTCAGCCTTATCAACAACCTGTCCCTTCTTTTCTCTCATATCAGAACCAGCCTCTATGGGCGCCACCGTTGGCAAGTCAACAACAGGTTGTTGACTTTCTGCCTCCTAGGAGCCAGAACGTTCTTGACATCGGGCTGCAGCAGGAGCCTTAATCTATCTTACAACCTTCTGAGGACTCTGCCGAAGATTATCATAGTGACCGAGCATACCAAATGCGGAAACCGCAGTACTCCGACCCTATGCCATGGCAGTGTTTTGAAGTATGTCCGCATGGGCATCCGTGTGGGCACGCGTGTGTTTGCCATCAAGCGCACATGTGACGATGACTGCTGACACTATTCCAGGAGACCTTATTGTGGCCAAGGCTGCCGAGGACTAGGAGGGCAGTACTTTCATTCCTCCAGACAGGACTTCCCCTTGTATATCCACGGGCATCCGCGTAGCTCTGAGTGCGTCCATTGGCAAAGTTCGAACAAGAGGACGAAGTCTGACGTGTGCTTCAGGATATCATACTGCGACCACTACCAGCGCTGTCCAGTGCTTGGTAGCTATACGGCCGACTCGAGTGGATGATACTGTTCGAATACACGTGTTCTTACAACCACCATAGTGAGTGAGATATATCCAGATAGGACCCCACCGTCGCATGTTCCTGGCGAGTAGGCCCTCTTGAACCGGTGCGGGCTTACTGTGCCGTCATCAAATCACTCAGAGCGGCGACCGCCCCTGCGGCTCTACAGATTACTGGAAGCTGAGCTGGGTACGTCGATGACCGTCTAACCCACAGTGCGACAACTCAACACATTGTAGTTGCGTCGTGACACCCACTGGCTAGAGCGTGCGACAGGTCGTGGCCAAACAGAAGAACTTTCCTGCAAGCCGGTCCCGGTGGCCCATGGTGCTCGATAGGCCAGTCCCATGAGGCTCGGAAGAGCACCCTCATAGGTTGCCACAACGCTCTCCATCGGCTGAGCAAGAGAGGTCGTTCATCGGTCACAAACGTGCCTTGGTCTGACGGAAGCGTGATTCTACGCAGGCACTTCCTTGCACAGTTGAACGACAGACGTGCAGACGAGAGCGTTTACGTGAACGATGACGGCGTTGGAGCAGCAACGCAAGTGGAGTTCGACAGAACATCCAAGTCGAGGAGGCCTGAGTGAGCGGTGCAGGCTGAGCTGCTGCGGCAAAGTTCGGAAGAAATTTAGGCCGAGCCCCGACGCCTCGATCTGCTCGGCTTAGGAACCACGGGAACCTTAGGCACGAGGCCGCAGAGTCCATCTTCACACGGGCAAGACGAGAGCAAAGACGTAGAGACAGGAAGTTTGCTCAGTAGGCCAACACGCCGAGACCCTACTGATGTCTTACCGACGCGTCAACCTCCGTTAGCCGTTTCCTTGCATCCTTTCAACAAGCTCTATTCGAGAGTGGAGGTCTACATGCGATCTACCTGTATACAACCGCACATGCTAGTCACCAAACCGCAGCGGTATCGATTCCTTCGACCCTCCACGCCCCGTTCACTCCGCAGCCTCACAGCTTAGGCTCCAACTCCTCGAACTCGCTGAGGTCCTTCACGGGCCTTGCGCCGGCACTGACAGCCATGGACGCCTTGAACGCATGCACGTCCGTGACGACGACGACCTCGTTGGGCGAGAGGCTTGCGGGCTGTGAAGCGGCACTGCTCCCCTCCGACGCGGCATGCGCATCGATGCCAATACTGGGCAGCACGGTCGCGAGCGCCGCTTTGCCCTCCTCCATGACCGCCGCGACCTCGTCTTCGGCGATCTGCAGGTCGTTGAGGAGGTATCGCGCCGTCGTGTTAGCGACGGCCTGCGGGTCTGCGGTCGCGACGTTGACGTCTTTGAAGTACGGCGCTAGGTTGGACGCGTCGGCCGGGATGCCGCGCGCGGTCAGGAAGCGTGCGAGGAGGTCGACGAGCTTTTGTTTCTGCGAGTCTGAGTCTGTGGATGAAGACGTGGGCTGGGGTGTAGCCTGCGCCAGGAGGTGGATGGCGGCTTTGGCGCGATGCGGGGAAGAGGGCTTGAGAAAGGTGTCGTAGAAGGCGATCATGTCGTCTTTAGTCAGGACTTCGATGTGTTCGACGTCGCGATCCACTGCGCATTTGTTAGTCATACACCGTACAACATTCCTGACATTGAAGACGTACCTTGTTCGAAGTCGAATACCTCGGTAGAAATGTGTGACCAGAAGCGGTTGCTTTCTTGGCCCAAGTTCTTCAGTTTCTCCATTCGCTTGTTGATTAGTGACACCTTGTGTGCCTCGAACTCGTGATCCTTCATCTCTTTCAGGGTCGTGCTGAACTTCTCGAGGAAGTCTTCAATCCTGTTCTCGAGATACTCTGGAGTCTTCTCGCTCTGTATCAGGACACGGTAGCCGGCGACGGTAGTCATGACCACTGCGCCGCTCCAAACCACGTAGCCCAACTGCTCTTTTGAGCGTAGTTGATCGAAGCATGGCTCGTCAGTCATCTGGGATATCAGCAGGAGCTTGGCGCGTAACGAACGGTCCTGGTTAACACCGACGAAGCACATGTACTCGATGCAGTTGTTCACGTTAGCAGGGTCCTTGAGAGTGCGAGGGTAACGGAAGTTGCTGCCTTCTGGCAACATTAGAGCGCGTCTGATAGGCCATTGCGAAGGCGGTAGTCTTCGGGGCTTGAACGTCTTCTCAACTAGATCGGTCATCTTCAGAGCGTCTTCCCTGTAGAGATTGCCGTGCACCAGAACTTCGATGTGGATTTGACGAAGGAGTTGCGGAAAGAATGCTCGGATGTCATCGGCCGTTACTGAGGGTATTTCCGCAAGGTATTGATCGTTGATGTAACCCTTCTCGCTTACTAACCACCGGCTGTAGGTTCCCACCTGGTAGTATGGCTGTTGGAAGTTCCAGTTACGGAAACCCCTGAGCAAGCGCTCTTTGATGATATCAAACCGATCTTGCTTGACCTCCAGATCTCTCATTGACACGAGAACCTTTTCAAGGAGGACGGGCATCTTGTCGTTGTAGCCGTCCACGGAAACCTCCAGACCTGCGGCGTGAGTGCCAATTGAGTAGCCAAGTCCGGCGATTTCAGCGTCGTACGAATACTCTGACAAAGCATCTTGAACAAGCTCGCAGTATATGTGCGTCATGGTGGCAGTCAGGGCACTCATACTGACTAAGGGTGTTCGCAAGGTGACGTGCACATTCGCTTTAGGTACCCAGAAGCGATCGTCCTTCTTGAACCACGTCCTTACATTCTCGTCATTGCGAACCAGCAATGGCGTCACCGAGGGCTCAGCTGTCTCCCTCTTCTCTACGTCGAATCTTGAGGGTATGAACTCGTTCTTGTGAGGCATGTGCAACTCAGCAGGGCGCTCGGCGGCAGACGCTCGGCCGGCTTTGGTCAGCTCGTCACGGAAAGTCTTGGGTATCTTCTCATACTTGTACTCCGTGCCGTACCATTTCTCTCTCTCCGGCCAGTCACCTGGGAACTCTTGGCTCACGATGGTCATTCGGAAGTTGTCGGGCCTGAGGTAGGAGAGGCCATTGCTGATAGCTTCAGGGTTGAATTTTCGGATCAAGCTCTGTCCGCTGAGCAGCCATTCTCTCGGGAGTGGCTTCTGCATTACACCACTCAAGCCGCTGGTGGTTCGATCCGCTGGACTCTTCTGCTTGAAGCGGAACTCCACTTCCGACATCTTTTTTATCTCGTCCACAACCCACTCCTGCGGCGGCGTCTCTTGTATCATTGCGATATACTGGAAGATGACTTTTACGATCTCTTTGTAGTTTTTGAGGCCATCTTCAGTTAGTCGGACTGAGATGGTGAAGAACGCAGAGCCTGGACACAGGGGCATTGGCCCAGCACCGAGGCCATTGGCCCATCCTTTCGATTTGATGTAGGCAAGGATGCTGCCAGGGCCTTCGTGGCCGATGAGATGGCTAAAGTATCGGCCAGGCTGTGACTCGTATAAGTCTTCCTCGTCTTGGTAAGGAAAGTACAGGTCTAACATGCGAGAATCCATCACCGGCTTGGCGAAGATCTGTGTACCAAGTTCATCAGTGGACAACGGTGGCGCGTCATCCCAACGGTTCTGCGGTAGATCCTTGTTGTGAACTTCGGAAAACAGCTCCTGGACCCAGCTCTCCAACTCATCTAGACCCTCCCGGCCGAGCACCACAAGCTTCATGCGGTTCGCTGAATAATGCTTACTGTGGAACTCCATGAACTTATCTCGTATCTTAACACCACGTCCTATGGGATCATCATGCAGAACTTGATAGTTGCCGGTGGAGAAGTGATGGAAGGGGTGCTTCTTGTTTGACAGGCTTTTGTTAAGCTGATGGAACCGCCATGTATCGCTCTGTAGATTCTTCTTGTTTTCCGAATCAACCGCCTTGAGTTCCCTGTCTAGCGTCTCTTCTAGGAACAGAGGCGATATGAAGAACTGAGCGAATCGATCCAAAGCTCCATACAGCGGTGCTTGGGACTTCGGTATGGGAAGGCTTTCCTTACTGGATAACGAAGATGCTTTGCTGTTCGAAGGCGTGGAGGAAGCGGACAGTTCGAAGTAGTAGTTGGTCGACGTTGCGGCAGTGAATGCATTGGAGCGTCCAGAATACTTGGTAAGGTACGAGTTGTAATCGTTCTCTCCGGGGAACTGCAATAAAATGAGCCCAATGAGCATGTGTGCTATCGATCGAAACGCCAACACCCCGACTTGCCTTCTTCGTGCCCATGAACAGCAGATGTTCGACCGCATGTGCCATGCCAGGCAAGTCCTCCTCATCACTGAAGCTCCCAACGTTCACGTCCATAGCCGCACTCGCCTTGTCCGTGTCTGGGTCATGTATGAGAAGGGCTTCCAGCTTGTTCTCAAGGAGTATTACGCGGTAGGTCCGGTTGTCGAGCAAAGGTCGTTCCATGTGGTCCGTGAGGCGCTCTGCAGGCGCAGCGCGGCTGTTGCTGAGTGGTTCAGCCATGTTGGACATCGACATGGATCGCGGGGAGGTAGAATGGGAGAAGTTTCTCTTGCTGAGTGTCTGAAGGCACAGAGGGTATGGTGGAGTTCTTCTTGAGATTGGCGAACGAAAAGTGGAGGCGAATCGGGATGTGTCATGGGCGAAGGCAGACGTTGTGTGCGGTGACGCGAATGATGTTCGAGAAGGCCGTCTTACTTGTGATACGAGGCAAGCATGCTCCAGGCGAAGTAGATGTGGTAGATGGCTACAGCTAGCATTATCCAGGCGCGGTCGTGAGGGAAGTCGCATAGGTTAGTTGTTGCCACGAGAGTGTTTATAAGCAAGGGACGGAGAACAGCATTAGTATTGTCGATGTAGTCTCATGTACTTTACAGTCCCAGTAGCCTAAGGTAGTGAGCAAGATGAGACGCTTGTCTTCACAGAGCCTGCTGGTCTCCGCACCTTGGCTCTGAAGATGTCGACACGAAGTGGGCAGGCGCAACTCAGTTGGTGTACACACGAAGATGAGGTGGCCATGCAGAGGCGTGCACGACGTGACATCCCTGTCGTCGGAAGCGGCACACGCGGTGAGGCTCCATTCTTATTGACTAGTTACACGTCGACTACAGCGCATGCATCGTAAGGTACCTGAGCAAACTGAATATCTACAGGCTATCCCAGCCGCGAGGACTTGTGTGCGCCAACATACACATTATCTTGGAGGTACCGAGTGTTGCACGACTAATGTGATGTGGTCGACGAGCAATGCACTGACCCGAGGCACATAGGAGGAGGTCGGAATTGTACTGGTGACCACGTACGCCTCGTTGCGGTCCCGACGTTCAAATGGCTGGCTCAGTCCTAAGACAAGCATGCACGCCATGAATGACAGGCACTCCGCTCCGGCTCCCAGTATGCGTCCTCATACTGGCTCTGAGAATGGAATGCAGAGAGAATGAATCTCGAGATTACAAAGTCCACTGTCCGTGTTGCTTCTTTACATGTTTATCTCACGTTGCTGTATCGTGCTTGAGAGCGGGCGGTACGGAAGGTTTGGGAGATGAGGTGTTGACGGCGCAGAGGGGCAGCGCTTGACGGAGTTGACCAACAGCCGTGCAAGCGGCACTGATGCAGCTTTACGTATGAATGGAGGCGGACTCGCTGCAGTAGAGGTCTCCGTGCTCGATATTGTGGCCGTACTTGTGCCTGCACACATCATAGTATGGAGCGGCCGCATCGATGGCGAGGGGGATATATAGCTCCGAGCAACACTGTGGCGCGCTCATGTAACAAATGCCTGATTTCCGGCCGTCCAGAAGTCCCGTTCTCCAACGCCTTGGTACGCCGTTCTGTAGTGTAGAGAGGTGGTTATACCAAGCCAGTTTTCTGCTTGATGCCCTTGATGCCTAGCGCCTGCCGCAGATCCCTTTTCTTCTTGACCGTCCTTTGAAACATCGGCACCGCAGGGGCAGCAGCAGCAGCAGCAGCACTCTGCATCGACACTCCGGTAGCGCTGGGACTACTTGCGCCGTCGCTCGGTGACCGATCGAACACGTTCGCCAGGCCGTCCTCGACAATATCGTCCTCGCTCAACCGCCTCACTCTCTCCCCGGTCCCCGTCTCGAACGCTCTCCTCGCCGCCTCATCGTCCTCCCTCTCCTGCCGCTCCAGTTCCGCGTCCACCGGATCACTCAGACTCATAAGCCCCTCGGCCTCGCCCTTCCCGACGCGCTCGTTCCTCGCATTCCGCGTCCTGATCTCGTCCAGCGCGTCCGCAACGGCCATCTCAGCCTTGGCGTCCAGCGTCTTGGTTTCCAGCTCCTTCATGACGTCGCGATTCGCCTCCTCGGCCTCCAGCCGGTCGATGCGCTCCTCGTCCGTCTCCTCGGCCAACTTCGCCGCGCGCCACGGCTCGAAGTTGCGCTTGGCCCCGCGCTCGCACTCGTAGTCCATGTTCTTCGGGTCCGTCTTGAACACGATCTCGGCGCTGCACCGTGTGCAGCGGATGTAGAAGCGGTAGATGGTGATGGCGTAGTACTTCTCGTCCGTCGTCTCCTTGCGCGCGTTGAACTTGCGCCCCTTGTAGATGAACTCGCCGCAGCTGAGGCAGCACATGCTGAAGGGCGCCATCAGGCGCACGGTTTGTAGCTTGGGGCCGGGGTTTTTGGGTCCCCGGGCTCGGACGATCTTGGACGGGTCGAAGTCGGGTGGGTAGTACTTGGTGAGGACCTTGCGTTCAGACATGTCGGCGGTGAGGGT
>NAJN01001071.1:0-14185 GCA_005059845.1 Cryomyces minteri
GTAGCGATCCAGACTCAAGAAGTTCCCCATTCGGCACAGGGCATAAATACTGGTGCGAGATTTGGGACCCGCTACAATATGCGTCTCTCTGCTCCAATCCCTACATAGTTGCTCTGTTGCAAAACAGGGTCGTATAGATGTTTTTGGCCATGCGTCTACGAGTCCTTTCGCAACTTCTGCAGTCGATATGAGTGCCCGGCTGTTCCTCAACGGCAGCCAAGCCTCTTACCAGTCGTCGTTAACCCCCTCAATAGGATCTGCTAGCACCCAGCAACAAAAGTAGCTGTAAACGGGAGAAAGAAAACTCCTTGCTGCACCTACTGCTGGCTATCACCTAGAACGTACAGACGATACTGCTACACAAGACATCTTCTGGATTTTGAGCAGCAGCCCATAGCATAATCAGTTTCGAATTCTTCGACTGCCACGATATTTGGTCCGTAGTAGCCCTTCGTCTTTCACATCCCTAAGTTGTTTCCTCGTGTTTGATACGCTTTCTAGTCACACATTGACATCTGAAATGCTCTCTCTGTGTAGCCTCATCTCCTATTGTCCGCTTACATGAACATGTGTAGATTTCAAGCACAGTTTTATAGCAATGTTACGTTTTTAATCTGCGGCTCTTTCACGGGTTTCTATCTCAAAACTATGTCTTTACCATTGCAGATTTCACGTAACTACCACGAAAGAACAAAGTAGGCGAATACTTTTGAAACGATTCTTACCAATCACTGTCCTTAGCATGGTCTGAGTTGCTGCGTATCTAAATCAAAGGAACATCCGTAAAAAAGGAACGACTAATCGGACGAATAATCAGCAGCAAGACGAGAGGAAGAAGAGCTATGTGCCATCATATCAGGTTTGCATTCCTAGTGGACGTTATCACACCGACTCTCCATGGTCAAACATGTCTGCTGCTGCTGATGTAATTGCATGGAATGCTGCCAAATCACACGTTCAGAAGTCTTCGGAAGGGCGAACGCTGGTACCCGGTCCCAGTGACCAGGGTGCAATGATGCTAAGAAGTTGTAGTGGTGGCATCACAACACTATATGAATAGGCATGGCATGCAGCGATGGCAGATACACTCCTATTCTGGTAGTGTTTGCGGGCCCTCTGCAAGCCTACTGTCAAAGGGTTCTGTAGTCGCGGGGTTTTATTTTTGCAGCCTTTCAAGATGCGTGTTCGGCGCACAGGCGGGAGCCGGACTTCGTCATTCCCTCGTCATTGAGAAGGCCAGCTACGCTGGAAGGAGCGGCATCGTGGTGTGTTTACTGTGCTCTTTCTACGATGGACACGATTCGGTTTCCGCCTTCAGCACCCTCCTGTCGGAAGCGTCCATTCAAGACTATCTGACAGTAAATGCGGCGCCGACAGTCGTAATGCCAACTTCATTGTATATGCTACAGTACGAAGCCATCTCTGATTCGTAGCGATTGCGGTTGTGGTTGACGAAGGTGAGTGTCATCGGAGGGAAGCGGTGTTCGAGAGCCAGATAGGGGTGTGTTCAAGCACGGGCGTGATTCTACATCGTCTCTCGCTACGCTCAGGGAGTATAGAATGCTGGAGTGTTGGTGATCTCCTGTTGGGTAAGTCAGGCCTCTACGAGTCAATTAATGGATCGGGTCGCTAATGTGCAGCTGAACCGTCGCAGTCTTAGCCAGACTCCAGTCAAGCGGGAACGCCCCTATGTTTCGACCGCGAGGCTTAGGACCGCTATGCGAGATAGCTTGATGTACGACTCCATGCACTGCGAGAGCATGCAATCGAACCTAAGCAACTGTTTGTCGTTCGCTCCTAGCACGGTCTGCAATAATCAATTGATTCGTACAAGACGTCCCTTCCCTTTTAGAGACATGCCAACATCCCTTTCAGACGATGTGTCGTTTGTTTGCTCCGTCGAGAGTCACGAAGGCCATTGGTGAGTGGCCACGCAATCATGTCCAGGCTCACAGCGACAATGTTTGCCATAGTGGGCGGCCGAACCCAGTAGGGGTAGTTCTGAAAGATATTGTGGGCTTGTTTGACGGCTCCTACATGGCCAAGGAGTCTGCGCAAATCGTTCTTGGATCGGTCAAGGTATTCGTGACAGAGTCTCTCGGGCTGACTTTCGCGCGGGTGAAGGTGACTTCGGGGCACCAATTGTACCATCAGCCTCCCAGTACGACCTGGATGGACGTCGATGTTTGATAATACAATATCTGCAGCAAAGGCAGGAGGCCGTCGAGGGTGAGCTTGTGAGTCTTGCCCTTCCTACACCTTCAGTCGACTCCGTACTGATGTTTTCGAGTGTGCTGTGACAGGCACCCGTCAGGACGCTTTCGGACCTCTTCCAGGAACTGCAGTCCAACGCTCGGAGCTCGAGGGGACAAGTCTAAGACAGCCGAGAAAAGGGAGGCGATGCTGTCATTCCATCTTCCGCCACACAGCTCGGCGTGGTAGCCTGGCAGATGTACTGCCACAGTACCAGAAATGGTAGCTCGCTCGAGCGACGCATGCTGGATCTCTGGGGGTGAAAAGCGAAAGGGTGGGGGGACGCGATCGAGTGCCTCGTCGCGAAGCAGCATGAGTCCGGTTCTAGGGCTTCGAGGCGGTCCCCGGAGGCGGACAGACAACCGAGACCTCTGCCTACACGCCTGAGCGCGGTCGCTGTACGGGGCATGTGGCACAGCAAGACACCATCAGGGATCCTCTGCAAGGAATCCCACACCTTGCTGCCTGCTACGACTTGGCGTCTCTCAAGCGGTCCAATGTAAGGGTCGGAGTGTCTACTCAGCTGCTCGAGGCACTCGCCGTGGCATCTGGCGTCTGCCGAGGGCCTACTGTTCTTTCGTCACTAAGCTCTCCACCTCCGCGGTCTTGTCCGAAGCCGTTCCACCACTCTCCACTGACTTGCCGTCCCGCGCCCCCTTATCCGTCATTCCCGCAAGTATCTGAGTAACAAACAGCACACGACGTACTCGAGTAATGGTGGTGAGACACGAGAGATGCAACAGGACGATCCGTCGACCGTGCATGGCGACAACAGATCACTGCGAAGCTAAAAGGTGAGCGAACACTGCCTTGGGTCGCAAGGCGGCCAAGAGAAAATGTGCTTGAGCCGGGGCTGGTCTTGGGGTAGCGGATAATACCCAATATGAGGAACCCCTGTCCATGCTGATGTCAATAAACAAACAACGAGTTGTAGAGCACACAATGCTCATACACGTACAAGAACACAGCTGGCAACAGCGTACACATCGGTGCTTAAGGCTCACTGCTTGGTTCAAGGCTGACTGCGAGAGCTGCCGCGTCTCAGCCCAGTTCTTGATCGTACAGAGGCACTACTCCAGCCGCAATTCCGGGTCTGTCTATGGAGGAGCCACTTCGTGAGGCATGCAAAGGAGATGGACACCTGCAGCGCCGCGCTGACGATCCTGAAGTCCGGAGTGTTCGTACCCAGCCTCCACAATGCCATCCATACCTTGAGACGCCACGAATGCAACGACGCATTATTCCTTTGGCAAACTAGCGTGCCCCTATAATAACCTGTAAATCGCTATGATGTATGGGTGGTCTAAGAGATCTTTGGATGATGAGTTTGTCGATTGAATGTATATAAGCCTCGTCTTCAATCCGACTTGTGTTCGCTCGAGGGTTAAATCGGTGGCCCAGATGCGAAAGGGGTATGTGGCTCTTCGTCCACCTGCCCTAAGGCTGCAGGCTCGCCGTACCAGGAGGCTTCGTAACCCGACAAAGGCGCAGCGCTGACGCGAGATCGTAGTGTGTAAGGGCTCCAACTTGGGCCAAACTCAAAATGAGGCAGCGCCTGGCTCCCGGTGCCACCAGAAGTCGGACCAGCTCCTAAGGGAACGTTAGGACTTGTACTGCTGGTTCCGATGGAAGGTGGACAACCGAGCGCAGGCGAAGGCCGTTGGTGGTCGCGCTGAGCACTTAGATGATAAGGCGAATAGCTGTTGGGTAGTCCTTCAATATTGCCATAAGACATTGACCTAGTCGGTACCGCCCAACCTCGATCCTCTCTAGAGCTATCGTATGCGTAATGCTGTCCTGCGCTCATCGTGTGCTGGGAGGGAACGGTTGGAGCTCTCGAATAAGGTGTGTATTCTGTAGGCGCGGGTGGCTCGTGAAGTCTCCAGTACGAGGATGACGGCTCTTCGAACTGTTGCTCTTCAGACACAAGCGCGGGTCTGGCGAGAGCTGAGGGGTTCCAGCTAGGACGCCTTCCCATGGCCTGCTGGTACTCATAGTTCGAATGATAAGAGGATTCTGGGCAACTCGTTAACTGACTTTAGCAACGCACAGTTGGGCTCCTTGCGTTCAGTACCATGAGGTATGCCAGATATGCCTAAAGCGCTATTCGTTTCAACGGACATGGGATAGCGATGCACGTCGTTGGGGATCATTTGAGGGTAGGGGCCAAACCTCTCCATATGATCGATCGCTGGATCGAGCGGCAACATGGGAGGTGAAGAAGACAGAGCGGACGAAGCGCCGGACTTAACGCTAGTCTTGCAAGAAGACTGGCCTTGGTTCTCGTGAGGAAGTTGTTGCTCGACTGGATAGAAATGGCACTCCTTCTTGAGTCGTATGCAGTTCGAACATCGTCCTGCTAGGTCGTCAGGATCCACAGCACACCTTATCTTTCTTCTCCGGCAGTGTCCTGCAGGTCCTTTAGTATCACAACGTCCTGATACTCTTGGTGGAGAAGGAGTGATGCTCACCGCATGCAACAGTAGTCCTCTGATAGCCTAGCTTGTTGCGACGTTGTTTGTCAATAGCGTTGGGCGAAGGCGGTCCTACTTCTGTGAATTGTCCGCTACGCATTTGCGGCGTAGAGGCTGAGCGTTTGATAGCAGCTTTCGAAGCTCTCCGTCTCTTGTGGAGTGATGGAGGCGTCGCTGATTGTTTTGGTATAGTGTTGGCAATGGTATCGAAAGACACGTCGAAAGGTGAGGACATAGGAGCCCCATCATTGCCAGTTGCAGGTGACTGCTGGAGGAAGTCGTAGGGCATACCGCGGAGTAAGTGTAGAGGTCTACAGCGAGGTGTTTCAGGGTTGGGCCGGATCGGGTCCAGGCCCGCTGTTTTGCTTCCGTTGCAGCGACTCTTCTATTGCCATCAAACAGAGGATCCTATTTTCCTGGTACGAAGAATGCGAGCCGTCGATTAGAGTGATGCCGTTCTTGATCGCAAAGATCTAGTGGTCCGCGCAGAGGTCGTTGCAGATGTTGCTGGGGATCAAGGAATCAGGCCGAGAAGTCTGAAAGATTGGAGGAGAACACTCGAGTAAGTGTACCAGGCCATTGGGTCGCAGGGTCAAGAATGGACGCTTAGTGGAGGTAAGGCAACAGTGAAGACGGCAGCGGCGCTCAGCCAGACCATGAGTATCGGGCACAATGCTGATCGCAAACTACTTCTGTGCTCAATCTATACAACTGACTTGATGGTGGGTAGCTGTGACGGCAAATAATGTGAAAACTTGGCAAGATGTGGAACAGTAGATGATCACCTCCACATACTCTCTTGACAGTGGACGATTCTCGGGCTCCCCGCGGACTGTAGCGACTCATCGAGAGCCAGATCCCAATTGAGGATAACGTTAGAGAACTGTAAGTGACAGTGAGATGTTGGATCACCCAGATAAGACGTGGCAATTTGGATACAGCTTCTCTTGCGTCGGCACGTAGTATAGGGTTGTGAGGCGTACATTGGCTGAAGATCCTAGTCGACGTTTGCCCGGTGGCATCTTCGGAATTACAGGGTAGAAACGAGACTATGTTAGCTCCATGTCATGAAGGCAGCGCTAACGTTACGTAGTGGTTCAAGTGACATGATGCAAGACAAATACTCTGCGGTCACTCTCGAACGAAAAGCCTCACACAGCTCCGAGACTCTTGACGAGCTGTAGGTCTGGGCTTGGCGACCATCACTCCCGAGACAGCATTAGGAGATCAGGCCCTGTGATTGCACTGCGCCTCAACATCAACAACATACGGTTTCGCCTTTCCTGGTAGCCTTATCTTCTCTGTGACGTTCCCCTCTCAATCATCTCATAGTTGTTAAGCACGCCCTTTTTGGAAAGGTCATCGAAAAGAGAGTCTCGGCTCGCTAGACGGTGTCGCTACATGGAGCATGCCAGCCTTAGGTCCTTCTTTAGATAGCGAAAGACATGCGGAAGCATCTAAAAGATGTTGTTTCTTACGCAGACGTGGCAGGGCCCACGATAGTTTGTTTCGAGTGGGACCGACGCAGTCATTCTTCCTTAGAGAGAGCGGAAGATCCGTGCGGACAACTTTGGCTGCGACGAGTGACACAGTCCATGTTTCTGTTGTTGATTCCGTACCCAGAAGATGCACTTTGGACCCTTTCTCACCATTGCCCACATACGGCCACATGAACTGCGATGACGAAGCAACGTTGAGCTTGGTCCATGTCTATAAGACCGTGCTAAGAAATTGCGCGCCCAAGGCTTTCGGACTCGGGCTCTGTCTTTCTACTTTTGCCACCTGGCGCTGCCACGGTCTTCGCTTTTCTCACTGTGGTAACTTTTGTCCGCCGGAGCACAGTAACAGTCCGTTACGTCGGTGGACTCTGGCTCGTGGGAACCACCGCGCATGGTGAGACGCCATCAGCTTTGACAAGGCCGGGCCGCCACCCCAGGCCTGTTAGCTGCCGGCGACTTGGCAGATGGCTCTGTGGCGCACACACTCGACGCCTGGACGTTTCAGCAGGCCCTATGATGAACGCATGTCGTCGAGAATTATCAGTATGATGGGTGTGTCCCTAACATACTTTGAGGCAGTCCCAAGTACAGTTCCAGTACATTGCGCAGTCTTAATGAAGATTTCGGCCACCCATGTCAGGCATAGCCATGGAAAGCT
Organism: Cryomyces minteri; assembly: GCA_005059845.1. Classification (NCBI taxonomy): domain Eukaryota; kingdom Fungi; phylum Ascomycota; class Dothideomycetes; genus Cryomyces; species Cryomyces minteri. Next base: position 6,885 of record NAJN01001071.1, read on the forward strand.
GGGGATTGGCGTTGCTGATGCGTGAGATGGGTCGTATCGCGGCTAGGGACTTCGAGTGCTACTAGTGGACTGGAGAATTGTTCCATCAACACAGAGTCGGGAACGCTGATCAACGGAGCTCTGTATGAATAAGGAAGGTATAAGAATTATTCAGGCAACAGGAGCTGCCGATCCCGCGGCGTTGCATGTCCTTGTGGCCGTAGAAGTGTCCAGGTCCACGAGATGATTCGCAATACCATCATCCTGCGTTGTTCCACGCCATCGGATCTGGGTTGGCTAAGAGTATTCTGGAAGTAGGTTCCTGCACAATCCCAGGAGGATCGCCCTTCCGCCTTCTGCGGGGCGGCTATCACTCTATCCTCCCGTTGCTGGCGCGTGCTTGAATCAGGGCTTGCGTTCTGCTTGAAACGAGCAAGTCTCGGAGACCCTCGAAGGCTCAGTCGTGCTTGATCGTCCGGCAGCTGAGACTTTGGCTGTCAAAGAGGCGTCTCAGTGGACAAACCACTGGTCCGCTCGAAAAGCTGGGGAGAGGTAAGGTATGCAGCTCAAGGTGGTATTCTCGGCGTCCGGGCTTTGGAAACCGGCCAGCCGTGTGCATAATGACGAAGAGGCGGCTGCTTCACGTCGAGCCGCCACAACTCACAACTACATCGGTTTCTCGAGTTTTCCATGTGCACGTGACAGGATGGGTTGAAGCCAGTGAGTTGAGGGTAGTTCCTCTTCAAGATACGCGATCGTGCATTAGACGGGAGCAGGGATTGTTCGCTGTAGAAGACTGGAAGCGCATAGGCATAAAAGTAGATGATGCCTCTGGTCGTGCAGTGCGGAGGCGTGTACGGGCCGGATAGTGAGATCTCATCTCACGACTCGAACCTCGATATGAGATTGTTGCACGTACCTTCGCTCAAAACCCTTCAGTTACACGTGTACGCAGGCACTGCTGTCCTGCTTTGAGCGCCGGACCAGTGTCATCCTCTCGCACTCTAGAGTTCCACCTCGTTGTCCTTTGGACAACACTCACGCTACGCCCTTCGGTAAGTTGGCCTGAATTGCCACTGGACTGAAACGAAGGTAGGCAACTCACAGGACCTAAGTCAGTGACTTGTCCTTTGGTTTGAGGCGAAACGCGTGAGTGACCGCACGGTGTGCAGTGCATGCTGTGCCAAGGCTGTACTCCACGTGCAGTCATCTCCCTCGAAACTCCACAATTTCTTTCAAGGTCACTCTCAATCTCAAACGCGTTCTCCATTACTCGCCAAAATCTTCAAGTATATCCCAGTCTTGATGTCATGCTTCGTATAGAACCCCAAACCAAACGGCGTCCACTCTTGTTTACTTGGGCTGAATTAAAGAGCAGAAAACACTCAGCTAGTTCCTGGAAGCAACATGTGAGCCTTCATCCACATTGTTCTCACACGTCACTGGTTCCCCGTTTATTTTTAAAGGGCTTTACAGAACTTGTTGCTAGTCTTTTCCCTTTTTTTGTCTGCACGACAAAATCACATTTAATTGCGTTGGTTCGTGTTTTCCATGCACGCCATTTCAATTCAGAATGTTCTGTACACAGAACCCTCCGACCCGGGCGATGCTCTGTTTCACCTCGTCCTTCTGCGTCAAGCTGCTTACTGGTCTACACTACTCCCTGATCTACTACTCTAAGTTATCCCCTGCAAAGGACTCGTCGTGCGTCTTTGCACACGTATGCTAGTCGACACAGGATCTGAGGTTGCACTGTCGTATGAGTGATTCTCAATGCAACCATATCTGTCGGTCTTGTATCAATGAGCATGCTGATTGCGTACTCGCGTTCTTCACACAAGAAGTCTGAAACACTAACCGCAAGAGTCTCGTCGCATTTTCGAGACTCGGGGTAGCAGGGGAACTTTCATCTGGAGAGAGACCGTCTCTGCACTTTTCAGTGATCCCAGTGCTGGACGACTCGAAACTCAATGAGACCAAGTTTCAGGACGAAACCCGAACAGTCAGTCGGCCCACAACCGCAAGTCAGCCGCAACGAGTCAGCCAAGCACTCGAATTGATCGTTCTCATGAAGAAGCCTTGACTCACAGCGTCGTCGTTGGCACCGCTGACGGCGGTGGGCTAAGAGGTTCCGATGCAGACTCAACACGGACCACAGCAGCGGCTTTGAACCCATGCTGCCTCTCATTGGCCTTAAGAGCAACCAAACCGGCCAGGCCGAAGTTCTCGACATCTCGAGCTGACATTTTGACGGCCACAGCGGCACGCACTTGCCAGAAGTGCCCGTACCACGCAACGATCGCTTGTAATGGAAGTAGTGTCATCTTACCTTTTTTAAACGGAAAAGCTCATAGGTTCCGGGCTATGGCCAACAATAGGTCGATACCTTCAGGGTGAAGACGCTAACGGACTCAGGCGATAGCCAGTAGCATAAGGCACATGGAGTCGTCCATCAAATTTGACGCAGTTGCAACCTCCACGACCACGTCAGCTACGCACTCAGGGTGAGAGAGGAGGAGAGGCTGCAGCGGGAGCTGCGCATTCAAGACAGAGCTATCCTTGTGTGTGTCGAAGCTCTCCAATTTTCGATGTCCCAGACAAGATGCTTTTCTGGAACTATGAGGACTGTGGAACAGTCAGGAGTAAATACGGGCGGGTTCATCATCAGCTCTCCTCATTGCAAACAACTCTCACACGCTTGTGCGACTCCGGTTACGAGTTCGTCGTCACTCGATATTGATCACCAAGCCGGTTGGAAGTGACTTTGTATTGGATGAAGATCTAATCGAAACGCCCACTGACGAGGAGTCACATGTAGGGATGAAGTCACGATCCTCCGGGCGTATGACGGATGTCACCCTTCATTCTTGAACTGGAGTCTTCGAGAAAACTCGTAACTCTATAGCTCCCAGCAGAATAGCTTACCGATTTCACGTTAAGTATAGAAGCTGCAGGGCAGATCGAGCGCTTCCTACTGACAAGTGTCGCCAGGTATTGTCTGAGCATCGTGTTACCAATCAAACCCTATCGATGGGCTCATGAATTCCCATTTCTGGACCCTTACGCTCCGCTGGTTGGGAACGTGGGAAATATTTGCCACAGATTGATAGACGGCTCCTGAACAAGTAGCTTTCCCGACGGAAGAGCCTTGCTTGGGTCTTGAGGCGGTAGCAACGAGCTCTGACAGATCAAGACGCCTAGCAGTACCTCACTGTCTGCCAAACGCCATCTGCTAACAAGTCGGTATCGGTTCCTAGCGTCCTGTAGACCACGCTCCGCAGAGTAATCCCCTAGCCAAGACACCGACTTCTGCCCCACGGCAATACGTGCACATTTAATGAACGTGCACTATGCCAACAAATCGTTGTGACCTAGTCTTAACTGTGCTACTGTCTTCGTGCACTCCTCTCACATTGGTCTTGCAGCGTGGTAGCCCATTGTTTAGTCGTACTTCGTCTCAGATTCCATGGTTGACTTCATGGCTAGACTACTGTCAGCGAGAAAATTCAGCTGTTTGGGAATAGGGATCCAAAGTTCGTACGAGGTTTGGCTAAAGAAGTTGGCGTCGACTATGGACCAAAGGCCGTGGAAGTGGAACTACCTCATGGAATACCTCTGTCAGACCCCAGCAGTAGGAGCAGCTTGTGACACATATTACAACTTTACGCAGCGCCTACTGCTAGCCATTGCCCAGAACATACAGATGAAACTGTTACATAGGGGAATTTGCGGACCTCGAGAGATAGCCAGTTCTGATATCGATCGACCGCATGTGCGCAGACTTCTGTTGACAGAATTCGTACACAGGAGTCATCGGCTGGACAAGAACATCAAACAAGCCGTCGGTCGATAGTCGAGGGCGGGGTGGTTGACGTGATTGAATCACAGCTCGTCATCTCGCTCCTACGTTTCCAGTTTCGATCATGGTGATGTCCCTATTTCCAACAGACTGCATCCTGTCGAACGTTTGTTTCAGTCTTGCGCCGAAGAACAGGGCAACCCATTGGGTACATGTTTCTGAGGCGAGTCGCGTGATATCAACGGCTTGCAAGCGCGTTTCCTGTTTCACGGAGAGCCTAGTGAGGTTCATTTTCCTTGGGTCGGAGGAAGTTCTTTGCCCTGATCTCAGGTCACTCCAGCCGCTGCCTATGCTTATTTCGACTTCACATGCTGAACCACATCATTCTGCTCGGTTGTTGATTGGAGACACGTCGTGCTAGGGTCGCCCAGCAACGACGTCATATTCAGGTGGATGCAAGGGGAGTATCCGAAGAGCGATCGAGCGATCGAACGACCATGAGCGCCAGGTGTCCCTCTCGCATGTGAGAACGCCGAGTGGTACTGAATGTGTATCAGGGGGTAGTACTAAGGCAGCACGGAGCGATGGAAATGCCGGTCTCCTTCGTCCTCCAATAAGTCGCAGCCACGCAAGTGGATGTGGCTGTTTCCTCCCTTTTCGACAAGCTCCGACGGAGGCCTGTGACGTCTCATGGAGTTCTGGCTCTCTCGGACTCTCCGCTAACTTAGGTTTTGCCTGGTGGAATCTCGATGCCCATGAAGTCAAGGCACTAGGAGGACCACTTGACCGTAGAAGGCCAATCGTCTCAGGCAAGCGTCGGGCTGGGTCGCCCGCGTATTGAGGGAGTGCTTTCTTCTTGCGAATGCAACAACTCATCAACGCCCGATCGCAATGCCCTCAGATCCGAACACTGCCTTTCTCCTATTGGATGCTTTATGTCGGCGAGACAAAACTCCGCACCTGGTTGGCTATTGTTGCTGGAATGTCATGGAACACGAGTTGTGCAGCAGGAGATGCCTGAATGCTCTCGTCGAACCTACTTGAGCCTGGCGTGGGCTGAGCGCAGCAATGGCGCCGAAGAGTGGGGGAGGGGAGGGGTAAGGACGACCCTAAGCCACAGAGCAGCTGAAGCTGCAGAGAGTCCAGAATGCGACGTCATACCTTAGCGCGCCCAAACAAACCCCGCCTACAAAACCACCTCGCCTGCCAGTCCTCTTTCCTTCCCACAACAACCTCGCACACGACTTTCCAAACCCTCAAATCACTTCGATCCAAACACCTTCTTCAAAAACCACCTCACTCTACATCCATCATCATGTCTGACATGGGGTATGTTCTACTTCCTGCGGCTAGACGCAATACCTCTTTGAGCTTCATAGCTTTACCAGACAGAGGTCGCTGACTCCCTCTCCCACAGTCGCAAGGGTCTCGGTGACCAGGTCTCCGACAAGCTCACCCCTGACTCCCAGAAGTCTACTCTCGACAAGGCCAGCGATACGGCATCTGGTCTCGGTGACAAGGTTGCCGGCGCTGTCCAGCCCGGTGAGACTCCTCATCTAGATGTGCCACACCCCACGAACGCCTGCTAATTCAGTCAACAGACTCCCAGAAGTCGACCACCCAGAAGATGGCCGACTCCACCCGCTCAGGTGGTGACGACGCCCAGAAGCAGGGTGAGGGCATGCTCGCATCCGCTCAGCAGACCCTCGGCAACGCTGCTCAGGCCGTCTCCGACACCCTTCAGGGCAGTACGTATTTACCCGACCTCTCAGTCTTGTACAACAAGCTAACATCAGTGCCTGCAGAGAAGTAAACGTCTCCTCACGACCTCTTCACGGCCGAAAGGGCTGTCTTCACTTCGATACCGTTGGTATGATCACTCCGGCGATGGGTTCTAGGGCATGATACAGGTGTGACGGACCGTTCAAGGATCGGTTTGCTTCTGTCTTGTCGTTACGACACGCATTCAGACTTAGCTTAATCAAAGACCTACGGGTTCTTTTGCAAGCAAAACATGGTTCTTATGCAACAGTGATGTGAGATGAGACAGCCGTAGATTTTCTGCATGATGCGATGCTTTTCTGTGGGTTGACCATTGTCTTGGAGTATCCCGTGATCCTATTAGTATCTGTTCGATGTGTGGGGTCCCGACCTGAGTAAACTACACCGGAACAAATGATGTTGGTTCTCACGGTATGCGAGAGGAGTGACAGTACCCATTGGTGTACAACTTGGGCAGATTGTGCAGAGCGACTCGTAGCTCGAACCGACGATTTCTACGTGGGCTATGTGACTTCTGGCGCTACAGAACTCACCGCGATCAGCTGTTCGACACCCGCAGACAATTAGCTTGACCGCATTCCGCAACAATTGAGCCACAACTGTCGCTGGTCAACACTGAGATTTCTCCTCATTGATCTGGGTCCATGACCCTGAAGAGCACACGACTCCATGGCCTCGTACCGGGCTCCGGGATCGACCTTCCGTTCCAGTCCCGACACAGACGTGTCTGGCAGTCTCCTGAGCTGTCACTGAATACGCTCAAAACTGTGCTGTGTGCTGTGTCCTCTTCTTTCAACATTCCTTTCCGGTCTTTGCATGGACTTCACGATTAGCTCTTCTCTCCACCGCGCATCCCCGACTGCTGTTGCTGTTGCGTCGATGCCGTAGTGTTCGTAGCATTCACAGCCTCTTCACCGAGGACCTTGCTAGCGGCCATAAGCCTGCTCCTCAAACCTATCAGCACGCGTCCTTACACCAAACCTCCTCCCCCAATCACGCACCTCTGCAGGAGACGTTGATGTGGATACGTACATCCCTCCAGCATATCCACCTAAGCCACGCATGCTCTCAGCCTGTACGGCTGTCATGCGAAGTAGGTTCTCGAGATCGGACATGTGTGCGGTCAGTTGTGCAAGCTGCGATTGCAGGTGGGAGAGCTGGCGCGGCTTTTGGGAGGGAAGGGTGCTGAGGTGCGAGGTTGTGGTCGAGGAGTGGCGGGTAGAGTATGAAGCCATTGTGTGGGACTCGTGACGAGTGTGCGAGCTAGGTGCTTTGTAGAGGTTCTGGAGCAGTCCGGTAATGCGATTGTGTAGCAGATTGAACGCGGTTGTTTGTTTGCGTGACAGAACCGCGTGCGGAGGTGCTCTCGGCTAACCTTCCCCTACACGTAGCTGCTCGTAGACGACTTCCCCGAGTCAGTATCAAAGTGAAGACTCTCGTCTAGCTGTTCAAATCAGTTTCAAGCTGTCCAGCACAATGTCCGCACCACAGCAGCAAGCCATACGGCGCTGGATCATCACAGGTGCAGTAGCAGGAGTCACAGCAACAGGAGCGTGGTACGGCGCAGGCCTGAAAACACGTCAAGAATTCACACAGGTCCGCACTCCCCTCCTTGACCCAACCGCCGTTACTGACACGCTTCTGTATCATCAGGTAAAACGCGTCCGTGCAGAAGCTACAACTGCTGAGAAGATCGCGCAACTGGAGAATGCAAGAGGCGGACTCGTTGTGAAGAGAACGG
>NAJN01001072.1:0-14181 GCA_005059845.1 Cryomyces minteri
CTGGGTATGGACGAGTTGTCGGAACAGGACAAGCTTACCGTCGAGCGTGCGCGCAAGCTGCAGAGATTTTTGAGCCAGCCTTTCACTGTCGCCCAGGTCTTCACGGGTATTGAGGGCAAGCTCGTCGACCTCAAGGACACCATCAGGTCGTTCAAGGCCATCATGAACGGAGAGGCCGATGACATGCCAGAAGGTAAGGTTCACACAACAATGCTAAGACCTCGACACCAAAACTAATGCTATTCCTACAGGTGCTTTCTACATGGTCGGTGACATCGAGTCCGCCCGTGCCAAGGGCGAGAAGATCCTCGCAGACTTGGAGAAGTCATAGACAATTTTGTGAAACATTCCATCATGCACTGGCCCGCTTCAGCTGTCTTTCCCCCAATCGGCATTATCCCTCATGACGGCTCTTTGTACAGGAATGGGAATGTAGCTTGGGGGCTCGGTGGCTTGAACGGGCGGTCGTGTGGAATGGGATCAGTTGTAAACTTAGTAAAGTGTCTTTGGCGAGCTTTATGTCTCCTTGCTCTGTAGTTGTCGAGTCGTGTGTCACCTGCAGTGGTTGTGAACAGAAGTGCTGTTGCCTTCTGGCTGTGATACGTTGCTTCCAAGAGCTTTTCCGTACCACGCAACCGTGTACTTTATCACCAATGCACGATCCGCCTAGATCTGTAAGTCGTGCATGCGGCCTACCAACTGCTCTGCACAGGGCCCGTTTCGGTTTATCGGTCGTTGAGCACTCTCTCATGCATCGAGCTGGTAGATCTCGTTGAGTCTTTTGAGCAGAACCATGAATGCCCACGCCGCTGCAATCCTAATGTCGACCTCGTATGTTCCGATAGGGAGACCGTGTCATTCCTCGGACCTTCGTGAACACGGCTTTCCTTCTCGTGGTAGCATACTATCCAACGCCGGGGGCGAGTCCGCAACGGTCTTGGGCATCATCTTGCCGCCAACGCTCGTGCCCTACGATTCTAGCCAGCCATACTCCCGTACAATCGAACCAAGCCCTACCTTGTCTATGATCCGTCCCGTTCCATTCCCATTCTGTCCCCTCCCGCACCCCCTTCCCTTCCCTCCCAAGCAACTAAAACTTCCGCCTCCCCTCACCTTCCGAGACCATCATGTTCCCAATCTTCCTCTCCTCCTCGCCGGGTCGGACCCACGCCGGGCGCGCGTCCGTCCATACGCCGGCTCCGTACTCGCGCACGCACCACGACATGACGGTGGTGAGCTCGTGGGCAGAGAGGTGCGTAAGGCGAGACTGTCGAAGGGGCGGCGTTAGAGGTGTTGGGGAGAGGGATGGTGGATGCTGGGATAAAAACGATGACTGTGGTAAGACGATGGAAGGGCGTGGGTGCGTGGGTATGGGTCTGAGAGATAGGAGCAAGTGATAAACGGCGAGGTTAGGGGCGCTTACCTCTTCCTGGTGGGAGGAGGAGAAGGGCGAAGCGGACCGGCGCTGTCCGTGCAGCGTCTGTATTGCGTCGATAAACTCTGCAGCGCGGGGATTGAGGTGCCGGAGGCGTTGGGGCTTGGGCAATTCGTCCTCTTCCTTCGCACTCCCCCCACCTCCTCTTGCATCTTTTCCATCGTTCCCATTCCCCCGTCGATCGTCAGAAGAGGACGCCGCCTCCCACACCTCCTGAAACGCGCCGCAGCCCTCCTGCGCGACGTCGACATACCAGCACCGCGCGTTGTCGTAGTCACCTTCGATGCGGTGCAGGATGCCGTGCAGGTACATGCCGGCGACGGCGGGCGCGGCTTGCATGTGCCGGACTAGGAAGTGCGCGCTTGGTAGGTCGGCGTTCAGTATGTGCAGGGCCGCTTCGAGCGCTGAGGGTGGTGGGGTGTTAGAGTGGCAGGTGAGTAGATTCTGAGTAGAGAGGGGGGAAGGGCGCTCTATAGATGTGAGAGGAGAGATATTGGGGGTGAATGTGCTAGTAGATGGAGAGGGTTCGGTGGAAGTGGTAGAGAACGATGGGGGAGGAATGGATTTAGGAGGTCGGGTTGAGGTAGAGGTATGTGTGTTGTGCAGGACGAGGAAGAGGGAATGGAGATGGCCAGGAAAGAGGGTAGCACACTAGGATGCAGATACAACGAGCTAATCGCGTCGGTGAGGCTCGGATCACGCGCTTTGCCTGGCGGGAGCAACGGCGCGGGATACGTGTTCCTGAGATGTGCGTACAAGCTGTCGAAGGTGGTGAAGCGCTGGGAGGTTGTGTTGCTGGGGCCAGTGTAGGACATGCCGAAGTAGGCGCTTCCTCCTAGGGATATGAGGTGCGGGTAAGGAGGGTGTGGTTTTCGGCGGAGATGTATCGGGGCTGTGTATGTTTGGATTGAATGGCGTGGAAGGGCGAACGTGCAGTTGGAGACTGGTAGAATCGCAGAGAATCAGTTGTCGAAGACGACGGGAGGCTGGGAGCGTTATTAGATGCTCTGAATTGAAATGCAGACGTCATTGAGCCCTAGCGCACGTTTGTTCTCGAAGGGAAACAGCTGTTCCAAGGCTACAGCTTCGGACTACTACGGTCATGGAGCTTTCCATGCACGAGAGTCACTGTTGTACACCCTATATGTAGTGTCCTTGGTGAGGCAACGACGTTTGAGCAGTGGTGAGGGAGGTCGGCAGCTGTATCGGGCTTGGCGCTAGGGCTGACAGCCGCTTTCGGATGCTGCAGGGCCTGAGTCGGGTTGGTGTACGCTTGCGTGAGTCCTAGCCACAGGTAACGCAGGCAACGTAGTGCTGAGATCAACCCCCAGATGAGAACACCGGCGGAATTCACCACTATAGAAGGACAAGGCACAGTATTCTGCTTTCGATGTCAACGCCTAGTGCACAGATGCGGCAAGCAACAGGTGACGCGGCCCCTCTGATTTCGAGACGATGCTGGTCGGGTGATGGCGAAAGGGACCTCCAAAGCTGAACAGGAATGCAAACCGATTGGAGCCACAGCGTCGAAGCGAGACAAGAGAGGCCGTGCCGTGACTGAGAGAAGTTGGAAGAGCTGTAAGCTTTACGCATGGGGTTCGGAGGCCCTGATGTAGAGACAGAAGGATCAAACAGCCGCTGTCAGACTATGAGCTCGATGCTGCAGGAGCGAAGGCCGTGCAAGCACACGCGCGTGTACCGGCTAGTAGAGGATTGAGTGGATTTGTAGTCACAGGTGAGACGAGAGCGTGAGATTCACCGTCCATCTGATCTGCATCAGAGGAGTGAGCGGCCCGATGGTACGAAGAGTTGCTCAGACTCTGACGGTACCGATGGACTTGTACTCCAGCAGGACTGGATACACCAGATGCGGCTGCTTCGTTTGGCTCCTTGCGGCTTAGTAGAGAGCCAGACGTCCAGACGGAGAGGATTCTTCCTTCTCCTGCCGCCTGTGTAGCTGTTCCGTCTCCTCACCAAACCGGATGGACGAGAGTCAGCACCGCCGTCCAGTACGCGTGTTCGCAGCCGCCAAGGAGCTACCTGGGCGTCAGCCGCGAGGCCGAGTCTCCGAAAGCGCGAGGGCTGTGTGTGCGCTGTGTGGGAGACGACAAGGGACAGTACATGCAACGTCAACGTCAGACGAGAAGCAGCGTCGCCGGCATTCTCGAGTGGACGACGTTCCCGTGCTCCATTGCGTGGCTGTTGTCGTCCCCCCGTACTAGCCACACATCGCGGCGTCTCGTGTCGATCCTCGGCGCTCGGTGCTGGCTGTGCTGGCTGCGCTGTGCTGTGCTGTGCTGTGCTGTGCTGTGCTGGCTGGCTGGCTGTGCGCTTCGGGGCAGTCACTGTACCGTAGCTTACTGCAAGGTGTCGGACGTGATGGATGACTTCATGTTCGGAAGATCCTCGCCCTCGCGCGTGAGACCGCGTCAGCCATGCGGAGTCGAGCACGTCAAGCCTCCCCGCCGACAACCAACAGCCCACGGCCTTTCCAGCCTTCCGTTCTCTCTTCGCCCCTGACCCAGCCCCGGCCGACTAGCTCCGGCTGGAAGACCATGCACGTCTTTTGATTCGGGCGACGCGTGGCGCGAGTGGTGCACGCATCGAGCGTAAGGCTGATTGCCCGGGGGATGAAGGATGAACGCTGAAGGCTACATAACAAAGGCGTGTCCGGGTCGGGCATGAGGGCACTGGTCTTTTGCACATCGCACCTTCGTGTATACATCGTACCCTGTCGTGCTTCTGCCACTTGCTTCGATACTACCTTCTGCACAGTCTACTTTGCTCCCCAACTGCTGCTTCCTTACACCCCACCAACATGAAGTCTCAAGTTTCGACCGTGGCAGCTGCCGCTCTCCTTGGCTCGTCTGTCCTTGCTCAAGGACCGAACTGCGCAGTACGTATACCTCCCCGTCCAGCCTCCAGCACAAAGCAAGACCTGACAAGACTGGCGTGACAGAGGGACTGCGTGAACAGCTGGAACAGTGATGGCTGCACCTGGTCCAATGGCTGGCAGTGCGTTTGCAACAACGCTACACGCAATTGCCAACATCAACTCCTGCGTCAGCTCCTCCTCCTGCAGTGCCTCAGACAAGCAAGGTAGGTCCCAGAGCCCTGTTGACCACTCGACACCCTGACTCCCTACCTCCCAACCCAATACTCACACGCACCTTCATCACAGGCATCTACCAAGCCATAGCACAACTCTGCGCCAACGCCGGCTCCACCGTCACCGCCGCGCCCGAAGCCTCCTACTCCGCGACGTCTGGCGGCAACGCCTACCCAACCTCTCTTTGGTCGTCCGGCGCCAATAGCGCAAACTGGGGCTCCTGGGTCTCCGCCGTCTCGACAAACTTGCCCGGGCCCCCAGCCGGCTGGTCAGGCGGGCAATGGGGTCCGCGCGGCTCCGGCGTCATGAGCGGCTCCATGTCAACCATCACAGGCGCACCGACCGGTGGCCACAACGGCATGGGCATGGGCGGCCCCAATGGCAACGGCAACAATGCGAACATGACCGGCCGCCCGCAGTTCGGCGGCCCCGGTGGCTATGGGCCCTTTGGTGCCGGCGACCACGACGGCTACGGTCCCTTCGGTAGCAGCGGCAGCTGGACGGCCGGGCCATGGACTTCGTGGTGGGGTTCGAGTGGCTGCCCGGCCTCGACGTGGAGCGGCTGGACTAGCGGCTCGTGGGCGTCGAATGCCGACTGGACGACCTGGAGGGGCTGTGCGGCGAGCACAACGGCCACCAGCACGTACACGACGACCAGTTCGGGAAGTACGGTGACGGGGATTACATATGGCGTCCAGGTCGCTCAGGTAACGGGTGCGTCGAGCACTGGGGCTTCGAGCACGGGTGCGTCGGCGTCCAAGGCGACGGCGGTGAGTGGCGCGGGTACGGAGAGGGTGGCTAAGATCGGAGGTGTACTTGCCGCAGCGGTGTTGGTTGGTGCTGTAGCTATGTGAGAGGGAGGCGCGAATCTGTTTCTTTGTCTGCCCGTTTGTCTAGCTGTCCATCTGCGAATATCCATTCATTACCGTCTGACACGAAACTACCTTTCTCTGCTTTTGAGAGGGTTCTCCAATACGTCGTTGTCCGAGAATAACCCTTCTCGTGCGTTGTTGATCGCTGACGCATCGACTCCCGTTTTCCCTCTTCGGCGGATCCGGGCGCTCGACCCTATGCCTCAAATCAGTCCGGTCTTTGTAACATATCCCGCATCCCACCCTTCTCTAACCCTCAAGGTCCTGCCGTTTGCATTGCAATTGTCTTGACAAGCTATACCTGTTACTGCTGCAGCTGGTCGTTCCACAGCATCAAACAACCTCTTCTGGGAAGATTCGCGTACTTCTCGTGCTATTGGTGAGCTCTCACAATGTCTCAGCCTATAGATGAACGGTCGAGGCATTCAAGACCCCATTTGCTGCGGACCATTGCTTGAACCTTAGTGCCTCCTTCAAGCAGTGGCACAGGTAGCCTGCTAGCTACGGATCTTGACGAAAGAGTTTAGGAACGTGTCTCCCGGCAATTGCTACGTCTCAATTCACTGACAACACCTCATGGGTAGCACTATGAGGGATACCTTTCCACCTACCCACCGGTGCTCGCATGTCACGACGACCGTATTCTAGTGACACGGTCTGCTTTGACGCCGCAAATGACCCTAACATAGGACAGCTAAGTCCTCCTAGCTTCAAATCCTCCAGGTCACGATCTAAAGGGAGGGCCACCTTGTGCTTAGTGGAATCGTGGGGCTCGTCTGCACTACCGAAGACTTTTTCGTAACGCGTTCTGGCCGCGCGGCCTCTTAACAAAGAACAGAGCACCACAACAACTTGCAGGATGTAAACTTGCTGCTTATACCTGCTAGCTGTCGCTTCAAGCTGCTGAGCGGGCGTTCTATACAGTACAAGAGTGCGAGGTCTTCTGCTCCACCCTTACTTCCAACGACTTCTACTGTCCTTGTCGCTTCTGCTACTATCTGTAGGCATCACCTAGGCTGTACGAGCCACTTCACTACTTCTATTGCGTCGCACCTATGCCCGTTGCTGCTTCTACTACGGACAGTCTCTTAAAGTAGGCGACTACCTTTTTCGGCGCAAAACGTGCTGCTTGTTCCACCGACCATCGCTTGGAACAGGTGAGCCTTTTCACCGTTGTCAATACTATAGGAATCTACGTCAATTTCCTTAGGACATCTCTATAGCACTATTAAAGGGGGTACCCTTAACAATAAGAGAGTGTTAGAAACGGGTAATTTTGCTCTCCTTCTAAGACATTCATTTCCAAGGCCTCTAGGCCTAGAACCTGTTAGAAACAGGTAGTTTTGCTCTCCTTCTAAGACATTCATTTCTAAGGCCTCTTAGCCTAGACCCTATAAGCTAGAAAGTTCCTATATAGGCTAAGTACCCCTATATACTTATCTTTAGGCTAGGTACCCTTATATACTTACTTTTAAGCTAGGAAGCCCTTACATAAGCCTAGAAACCCCCTATAGCGTTTCTAAGATAAAACTAGCTATATACTAATAAAGTACCTTCCTAAACTAGAAGGTGTTAAAATGTGTCCTCTTTATGTGGAGTTAGCCTTAGAATAGGGACATAAGTGTAGGAACGTATAGAAGGTAATAGACACTAGACTAGCAAGGGATAATTACGTAGTACTAGCTATGTTTAGCTAAGTATTAATAAGCATCTTAATTCTCTATAAAGTAGGAGAGAAAGCCTATATATATACATAAGGCAGCTAAGTGCTAAGCAACTAGATAGGGGTACTTTAGCAAATACCTTCTAAGGTTATTTGCGTTACCCCTAGACTAGTAGGGAAAACCCTTCTAGTCTAGAAAGGTACTTTATTAGTACATAGCTAGTCTTATCTTGAAAATGCTATAGGGGATTTCTAGACTTATGTAGGGGCTTCCTAGCTTAAAGGTAAGTATGTAGGGGTACTTAGCCTAAAGATAAGTATGTAGGGGTACTTAGTCTAAAGATAAGTATATAGGGGCTTTCTAGCTTATAGGGTCTAGGCCTAGAGGCTAGAGAAGTAAATGTCTTAGAAGGAGAGTAAAATTACATGTTTCTAATACCCTTACTTAATTTCTATAGTCCTTATAAGCTCTTTTATAGATACTTAGGAAGACTTAGAATAAGGACTTACAAAGAGACTTTAATTTATAAAGGTTATATTGTTACAACTCTTTATTTTTGCTACTTATAACTCTTTATTTTTGCTACTAAAAATGTTATGTTGTTATAACACTTTACCTAGCCTTAGGATAGGTCCTATCCTAGTGCTTAGGGTTATATCTTATAACTCCTGTTTTGTTTCTCCATTCTTTAAAGGTAGCCCTAGGTAAGGATTTTGTAAATCCATCTACTAGTTAGTCTTTAGAAGTAGTGTATTTTATAGCTAGAATACCTTCTTCTATTTGTTATCTTATAGAATAGTATCTAATGTCTATGTGTTTAACCCTAGAGTGGTTTATAGGGTTTTTTAATAGACTAATTACTATAGTATTATCTACTTTTAGCTTTATAGTAGCTAGACCTTATGTTAGTTTGTCCTAGGATTTTAGCTTAATGTTACTAAGTAAGAGTCTTAGCTATATAAGCTCTTTTGTAGCATAAGCAATTGCTATGTATTCACTTTTATAGCTAGAAAGTGCTACAACTAGCTGCTTTTTTGAACTCTAGCTAATTAGGGAGTTATTATAGAAGAATCTATAACTAGATATGGATTTTCTATTAGCTTTATTACTAGCCTAATCTACACCTAAATATCCTAGTAGAATAGGGGTACTATTACTAGTAACATTGTTTAAGGCTAGTAAGTTTAGTGTATTTGTAACATTACTTTAGGCTAGCAAATTTAGAGTGCTTCTATTTGTAATATTACTTAAAGCTAAGGTAAGGGTATACCTACAAGGTATCTATATATTCTTTTAAGGGCATTAAAATGCTTTTTAGAAGGATTTAAAGCATATTATAATATTTTGCAATACTAAATGCTAGATATAGTCTTGTTTCTAGCATTAAGTACATAAAACTCCCTATATAGGACTAAAATTGCTTTGTTTAGTCTAAAGCTTACTATTTAGTATTTTTCTATAGCTCTAGGCTAACTTCTATAGGAGTAGCAGTTAGATTAAGTTTTTCTACCTTATAGTCTTCTAGTATCTTTTTAATAAAAGCTTACTATAAAAGGTATATAGTTCTAGTAGCCCTATTATATAGGATTTCTATTCCTAGGTAGTAGTAGTAGAAACCTAGGTCTATTATTTAGAATCTTTTAGCAATGCAATTCTAGTATTATTTATTGCTATTTTGCTACTTCTAGAAATAAGTAGATTATTAACATATATAGCTATAATTATAGCTTATTGTTTGTTAATAAAAACAGTATAGCTATATTTATATAGGTAAAACCTATAGATTATAAAAAGCTATTTAGGGTTTAGTACTAAACCCTAGGTAATTGCTTTAGACTATATAAAGCCCTATTAAGCTTATAGACTAGTGAGTTATTTAAGATTCTAGTAGGTTATTCTACATAGATCTCCTCTTCTAGTTTACTATTTAGAAAAGCTATAACTACATCTATTTGTTCTATTTCTAGATTAAAGTGTGCTACAATTGCAAAGAGTAGCTTGTAGGACATAGGCTTAACTACACTAGCATAGGTTTTTAGGTAGTCTATGCTATGTTTTTATGTAAAGCCTTTAATAACCTATTTGCTTTTATATTTAATAACTTGTCTACTAGGTTCTCTCTTTTTTCTGTAGACCTACCGATTTTTTAGTACATTCCTATCCTTAGGAAAAGGCACTAGTATCTATGTTTGCATTTTTGTAAGGTTATTATACTCTAGGGTTATAAAGTTTTACTATTTTTTAGCATCTAGTACTAGTGTAGCTTATTTGTAGCTTTATAGATCTTCTTAATTTGTTACTATTGTTCTATTATAGAATGCTTTATATGTTGTTATAAGAGCAATTAGATCTAGTAAGCTACATAAGTCTCTTAAAAATAAGGATTTATTTTTATTTTGCTTATTTTTATTTTAGATGATATTACTAGAGTCTTGCTCTAGGCTATTTTCGTCTTGTATTTAGAAGACATTGCTTAAGTCTAACTCTAGACTAACTTCTTGTGTTTTAAAGATATTGCTAGAGTCTTACTCTAAGCTATTCTCTTCTTATATTTAGAAAATATTGCTTAAATCTAACTCTAGACTATCTTCTTATATTTAGAAGATATTGCTTAAGTCTAACTCTAGGCTATCTTTTTGTGTAGTACCCCTATGTGATTTTATAGAGCTTTACTCTATAAATTACATACTAAACACTTGTCTTTTTATAGGATTATAGACCCTATAAACGCTATCTCCTTATACCCTACTAGAGCACATCTAGTAGATCTTTAGTTGAATTTACTAGTGATTTTCTCTAGTGGTATTACTAGAAAGTAGAGACATCCTAGGCTCCTTAGGTAGCCTAGAAAGGGATCTTTTTTATAGTTAGAACTATAAGGGTTTTAGTATCCTATTAAAGAGGAAGGTGATCTATTCCTTAGGTAGATTATTATAGACATTAATTCTACCTATAGAAATTAAGAAAGCTTTATAGCTAGTAGGGTAGCCCTTAGCTAGTCTATAATTGTTCTATTCTTCCTTTCTATATTTCTATTTTAGTTTAGGCTATAGGAATTAGTGTTTTCCTAAATAAGACCTACTTGTTTTAGCACTATTTATAGTACCTAGAATTCTCCTCTATTACTACTTCTTATTCTCTTAATAGAAGTGTTACCTTATTGATTTTCTACTAATGCTTTAAATTCCTTAAATTTTTAAAGGGTTTCTAACTTTGCTTTTAGTAGATAAAACTAAGAATAGTGTAAGTAGTTATCTATTATAATAAGGGTACAACTAGATCCTCCTAGACTAGTAGGGCTTATAGGTCCTATTAAGTCTATATAAAGCAATTATAGGGTAGAGGTACCCTTATTTAGAGAAACTCTTAAAATCTCCTTTGTCTTTTTTGCTAGAATATAAAGTTTACAAACAAAAGGATCTTTTTCCTTATCTAGTAAGGGTAGCCTATTTGTTTTGTTACTAAGAGCCCCAAGGTAGTTTTACTAATTTAGGTGTCCTAGCCTCTTATAAAGGGTTTCTAGGGATATCCTAGTGCTACTTATTATAGTCTTTTTGTTTAAAACATTACTTAAGGCTAAGTCTAAATCATTGTTTATAACATTACTTAAGGCTAAGTCTAAATTATTATTTGTAACATTGCTTAAGGCTAAGTCTAAATCCTTATTTATCGCCTTACTTAAGGCTCTATAGCTGCTTTTTATAATACTAGGCATTACTAGTATAGCAATTTTTTCTTTAATAGTAGCAAAGGCTACTATCTAATTCCTTGCATCTATAATATTAGCTTTAGCATTACTAAAGTTAACCATTAAATTATGCTAGAGTAGCTATAGGGCAGATAGCAAATTTAAGGCTATATCTAGAACATAGAGGCATTCTTAGAGAAGTAAAATAATAGTAGAATTATTTAGTCTTTCTACTACTAGTAGGACAGTTTCTTTTCCTTTTATACTAATTGTAGAGTTATCTACAATTTGTATAAAGGAATTAAAGGGCTTAAAATCCTAAAATAGGTCTTTAATGCTATATATATAGTCTATAGCACCTAAATCTAGTATCTATCTATTTAGTAATAGATATAGATTGCCCTTTTATGGAATAGCTGTTTCTAAGGCAGCTATAACAGGTTAGTGCTGTTTTTAAGGCCTTAGGTGTGGAAATTGAAACTAGTACTTGCTAGAATTATGCTTCTTTTTGTAGTACTTGCAATTTTTGCTAGTAGTACTACTACTAGTACTATTACTTGTATTGTAAGCAATAGCCTTATTACCTTATTTCCTAGGAGGTTGCCTTGTGTTTAGTGCAATAGGCTTTAAAATTTCTATTATATTTCTAGTAGCATAGCTACTAGCTAGATTACGGCGTTTTTTCTTATCTAGAATTTAGCTAATAAGTTCATCTTTATTAATCATTAATTCTAGTTTGTCCCTAGTTTATTAAATAAGTTGTTATATGAACAAGGACTAATTTAGTCCTATATTACTTAGTAGTAGAGAAATAAATTGCTATCGCTAAACATAAGCATTTATATCTACTAGCCTACTTTTAAAGCATCGTAATTTGTCTATATAGTCTTAAACACCTAAGCTTAAAGATAGCTTTGTGTTTATAAAGCTTTAGAAGAGGTTGTTTCTAGCACTAAAGCCTTTTTTATGGAAGATTTTTTCTAGCTTTCTCTGTATAGAAGTAGCTAATATGAGGTTTTAAATATACTGAGCTTATCTTTAATAGTAAGCAATATAGATGTATATGCTTTATTATATAAGGTTTCCTACTTTACTCTTTCTTCTCTTTCTAGATGCTTTTTATCTAGATCATCTTATATAAGGGGTTTTATATCTACATAGCAAATTCCTATAACTAGATAGTCATCTAGTTCTTCCCTTTTTCTACTAATAATATCCTAATGGTCTTGATTTATTAGGACTATTTTTATGCGGAATTTCTATGTTTTGTAGTTTGAAATTCCCTTAAGTTTAGGGAAACTCTAGATATTTAAAGCCATTTTTTAAATGTCTATTGCTTACTTGTTAGCTTAAGGCTAATAAGCAGCTGAAAACTAGAACATTGCTTAAGGCTATCTTTTTTGAAACTAGACTTATTGCTTATTGCTAAGCAAAGATAGAAAGACCTTGCTTAGAGCTTGCTTAGAGCTAAGTAAATGGGATGGCTTTAGTTTGCCTAGACATTGCTTAGGACTAATTTTTTGTGATTGCCTAGGACTTGCTAGGGCTTATTTTCTGTTTTTTTTGCCTAGTACTTACTAGGTCTTATGAAAAATCCTATCCTTGGTTCGACCTATTTAGGCCTAGCACCTCTAACTAAGGCACTTGGAATTGTATAGATAAGACATAGGCTTATCTATACTCCTAATCCTTTAGTTTGACCTATATAGGCCTAGCACCTCTAACTAAGGCACTTAGAATTGTATAAATAAGCTATAAGCTTATCTATACTATCCTCTACTTCTCCTTTTCCTAAACTAGCTCTTCTCCTTGATTTCTAGACTGTTCTAGAAGGTATAGGCTAAATTTGGATAGGTAGTGTTGTATTAGAAGCTTGTCCTAGCTTAAAAGGGAAGTCGAAAAAATATAGCGTTTTTGAAGCTTCTAGGTTAGGCTTATAACCTATTAGAATTGTGTGTCCTTTATGTAGAGATAGCCTTAGGATAGGTCTTAGCCTTAGGATAGGTCTAAGCAAGGCAGGGCAATTGAACAAAGGCAGAAGGCTAACTAGTTAGCCTTAAGATAGGAACACAAGTGTAGGGAGGTATAGAAGGTAATAGACACTAGACTAGCAGGGGATAATTGCGTAGTACTAGCTGTGTTTAGCTAATTATTAATAAGTGACTTAACTCTCTACAGAGTAGGAGAAAAGGCCTGTATATATACATAAGGCAGCTAAGTGCTAAGCAACTAGATAGGGGTACTTTAGCAAATACCTTCTAAGGTTATTTGCGTTACCCCTAGACTAGTAGGGAAAACCCTTCTAGTCTAGAAAGGTACTTTATTAGTACATAGCTAGTCTTATCTTGAAAATGCTATAGGGGATTTCTAGACTTATGTAGGGGCTTCCTAGCTTAAAGGTAAGTATGTAGGGGTACTTAGCCTAAAGATAAGTATGTAGGGGTACTTAGCTTAAAGATAGCATGTAGGGGCTTTTAAGCTTGTAGGGTCTAGGCCTAAGAACCTTAGAAATGAATGTCTTAGAAGGAGAGCAAAATTACCTGTTTCTAACACCCTAAGGCTATCTCTCTATACAAAGGAACCAATTCTAACATAAGTCACTTGTTAACACTTAGCTAAACATAATGAGTACTACGTAATCATCCCTTACTAGCCTAGTGTCTATTACCTTCTATAACTTCCCATAATTTGTGTTCCTATCTTAAGGCTAACTAGTTAGCCTTCTGCCTTTATTTAGCTACCTATCCTAAGGCTAACCCTATCCTAAGGCTAACTCTATATAAAGAGGATACATTCTAATAATTCTTAGTTTTACCTACTAGAAGCAAAGTTAGATCAAAAATTAAGGAATTTAAGGTCTTAGTAGAAAACTAATAAGGTAACACTTCTATTAAGAGAATAAGAAGTAGTAATAGAGGAGAATTCTAGGTACTATAAATAGTGCTAAAACAAGTAGGTCTTATTTAGGAAAACACTAATTCCTATAGCCTAAACTAAAATAGAAATATAGAAAGGAAGAATAGAACAATTATAGACTAGCTAAGGGCTACCCTACTAGCTATAAAGCTTTCTTAATTTCTATAGGTAGAATTAATGTCTATAATAATCTACCTAAGGAATAGATCACCTTCCTCTTTAATAGGATACTAAAACCCTTATAGTTCTAACTATAAAAAAGATCCCTTTCTAGGCTACCTAAGGAGCCTAGGATGTCTCTACTTTCTAGTAATACCACTAGAGAAAATCACTAGTAAATTCAACTAAAGATCTACTAGATGTGCTCTAGTAGGGTATAAGGAGATAGCGTTTATAGGGTCTATAATCCTATAAAAAGACAAGTGTTTAGTATGTAATTTATAGAGTAAAGCTCTATAAAATCACATAGGGGTACTACACAAAAAGATAGCCTAGAG
>NAJN01001073.1:0-14173 GCA_005059845.1 Cryomyces minteri
CGCGCTCGTACGCTTCAACGATCTTGTCCGAGCATGCGCTGCAGCAGTCGTAATTGCGGCCGCGGATGAGCAGGTTGTCGAAGGAGGCCAGGTAGCCGCGGATCTGGTGGGGCACAAGGCCGAGCGGGTGGTCGGCGCGCGCGGTGAGTGGGTTGGGGTCGTTACGGCCGGCGGGCGCGGCCGCGGACGCGCGCAGCGGGTGCTGCAGGATGCTGACGAGTAGCTCCACAAGCAGAGCGCTGGCAATGGCGGCGATGCCCGGCCGCGTGACGGTGCACTGCTGGTCGAGGGTCTGGTCCTTGACGGAGTCGGCGGGCGCGACGACGTCATTGCAGAAGTAGCAGCCGAGCTCTTCGGCTTCGGTGGCGACGCGCTGGCCTGGAATCGCGGTCGAGCGCCCCTTGACACCGTGCCGCATGACGACAAAGGTGTCGAAGCCGAGGGCCGCGTTGACGACGATTTTGCCCGCTGCTTTGCCCATGACGGTCGGCAACCAGCGCGACTCGCGCGTGTCCATGAGGAGGAAGATGGCGTCGTGGTCATCGATAAGCTTTTTGAGCATCAGGAACTCGTCATGTACTTTCTTCTCGTCGGTAATCGGGTGCCCGGCCATGGGCACACTCATAACGTGGCCTTGAGCATCGACACCAGGATAGATTTCGGCGAGCGCTTCGGCGGCCCGGTATGCCTTCTTTGCGCCGCCTTCGAGGCAGTCTTTAAAGTCGTAGAGGGGCTGCCTGACGGGATTGGAGAAGCTCACACTTCCGTTGTCGACGAATGTGATCTTCCGCACACCCCAGCCAAGTAAGTTTCGGGCCACATATGAGCCTAGAGTACCAGCGCCGAGTAAGAGACATTTTGTGTTTTTGACAACGTCCAGGTCAATCGAGGGTGCTATACGCCACTTTATGAGCTTGAGGTTGAGGTCAACTGCTTGGTCAGCGAGGCGCGTCGGGTCCATGTATGCGGCGAGATCGACGACACGATTCTGGAGCTTGTTGTTTGCAGCACGCTCCCAGCCAGTGACTTTAGGCATACCGGTGTTCTTTGGTGGAGAGGGAAGGGGTGAGAGCTCAGCACGAGGGTTTTGCTCTCGGGTTGGAGAGTCTCCATGTGCGATTGCTGAAGCTTCAGCAGGTTTGGCGGACTGGAGGTTGAGTATGATGCTGTTGGCATGATCGCGCCTTAAATGCGTGTCTCTGTAACACAGGACTTGCACGCTATCGAGATGCCAACGCTGACGAACTAGGACAAGAAGGTTGCGTAGCATCCATCCAGGGTTGTTGGAATAGTTAGATGGATCTGCGAAGCAAACGAAACGATCCTCCGGCTCGATGCCATCGAAGAAGCCACCCTCGTGCTTCGACAGCGATCCTACACACCACGCGAACCCTAGCTCTTCCATGCCGGGTGTTCCAGGTGTTTGTGGCCGTTGCCTGATGTCTTCATGTGGATCTCCGCCCTCTCCTACCGGTGTCGTCGTATCCTTTCCTGGGAAGCCTCTGACTCTCTTCGCGAGGAAGAAACCGTGCTGTCGTGGATCTGCGCCATATCTCCAAGTCTGCACTGCATCGACCAGCCCTGTCGTTTCTTTCGAGGTCAGCCGAGGAGCTAGAGCGCCCTGCTCTGTCGTGTTCTTCCACTGTGGCTCCGAGTGTAAAGCCGGGTATGCGAAGTGGTAGGTGAAAGTGTACTTCTTCAGGTTGGCGAAGGAGATGGCGGAGAAAGAGGAAAGTAGCGATGGGCAGGAGTAGATGGTGCCGTCGTTGATTGCATCCCAAATCTGAGACGAGTGCCTGATTCAGCATGTTCTCTCGCACTGACTGAGTTTACACAAGGAAGCTCACCGTTCGCCCAGCGCGCTCGATGAACGCCAACCGGTCAACGTTTTTGTATTCTTCAATAGTGTTGAAGTTCCGTATAATTCCTTCGGCACGATAAAGGCCAGCAGGGACCCTACATCAATCTCAGTTTCTGCCTTGTATGCAAGCCAGACTCGGCGCTCATCCACTGACTCGTCTGTAGTAAGGGCGTTGCTATGGATCTGCATCCGACTTGACTGCTGAGAGGGATCATTGGGCCGGACCTCGTACAGGCCCAAGACCTTCCGCGCGGAAGCATCCAGTCTGTCATGGTTGATCTTCAGTGAGGCTAGAGCTGCGTAGAAGCCAAGCTCGATGTCGGACGTCCAGGGAGCATATTGAATGCCCGTCATAGTCACAAGCCGCACGTGAGAGGTAGAAGACGTGAGTTTGGAGCTGTTTACATCGGGGTCTGTGGAGCTGTGTGGGAACGAAGCGGCCAAGCGTGAGAGGACAGTGGGCAATGGGTATTTGGTACCAACCAGCAGTGAATTCCGTTGTGTAGACGTCTGTTTGGAAGGGGACGGGATGATCACAAGCAAACGGCCGAGTCAGATGGAGGGGTCTCCAGAACAGACCGACAAGGATCGCGTGCCTCGAGCCGCGCGCTGGAGACGTGACGAGACGAGACGAGACGAGACGAAAACACTCTGACGTTCCAGCCACCTGTCATTGCTGCACTCACTCAATCTTTCTGTCGCCGGATGTGCCTCTTGTTCCTGTGGCCATACAGCTAGCTCCCTTCGTTCGCTCCATCTTCGTCTTTTCTAGCACGAAACGGCAGGTGAATTGCAA
The DNA here is from genome assembly GCA_005059845.1 of Cryomyces minteri. Classification (NCBI taxonomy): domain Eukaryota; kingdom Fungi; phylum Ascomycota; class Dothideomycetes; genus Cryomyces; species Cryomyces minteri. Next base: position 2,658 of record NAJN01001073.1, read on the forward strand.
CCTCTACTGAAGCTCTCCCGAAACCCTCACTTCCAACCACCTTCCCCGTCTGCACTTCGCACACAGAAACGCTCGGCGCAAGCTCCCGGCGAGAAACATGCTCATAGGATTATGCGGCGGTCAGTACCAGTATCTCAACACCCGGGCGATTCTACGTCCCATTCCATTGCTGGCTGCCCAAAGGCCCTGAACGAGAACCAACACCGCATCCAGGCATCTGCGCCGGCAAGGCCTCCGTGGCTCACTACCTCATCGCCTGCCACGGTTTCACGCGCATCTCTCTCGTCCGCACGGCCAGCACGCCCTTGGTTGAAAAGTCCGCCTCGCAAGCCCCCTTACCCGACCCCAATGCCTCGTCTGCCTCCGCAGTCCTCTCCTTTCGGGACGTCGATGCGCTACTGGACTTCGTGACCCGGCGCTGGCGCGAACACTGGGTGACGACGGACGTGTGGGATGAGCGGGTGCTGGAGGCGCTGCTGCGGCGGCCGTTCTTCGTGCTCGTGAGCGTGGACGCGCCGGTTAGTATGCGGTGGGCGCGATTCAAGAACAGGTAGGTGACAGAGCATTCCGTTCGTCTCCACATGGCGGCTTCTATGACATACACACACGGGGGCCGGGGGGAGGGAGATTCGGGTCTACTGCAAAGCGACTGGGAGCTGACTTACAGAACGCTCGACTCAGATGCGCCAGCGCGGCCCTAACGCCCCCGACGCTCGAGCAGTTTGTCCTCCGTAACGACGACCACCTCTACGACCCCGCCGCCGGTCTCGCGCCGCTGCTCTCGCGCGCCCAGATCCGACTGCTGAACTCGACCTCTTCCCTCTCCGGCTTGCACGCCTCACTCTCAACACTGGACCTGCCGAACGAGCAACGGCTGCGACCGTCATGGGACCAGTATTTCATGCGGCTGGCGTCGCTTGCGGCACAGCGCAGCAACTGCATGAAGCGGCGCGTCGGCTGCGTCCTGGTGCGTGAGAAGCGCGTTATCAGTACCGGGTATAACGGGACGCCTAGAGGAATTGGAAATTGCAACGAGGGCGGGTGTCCGAGGTGCAACGGCGGTCAGGGCGCGGGCGTGGGCCTGGCGACGTGTCTGTGCATACATGCTGAGGAAAATGCGTTGCTGGAGGCGGGCAGAGAGCGCGTGAGAGAGGGAGCGGTGTTGTACCGCGACACGTATGTTGTGTCCTCAGAAGTGTGTGTGCGCGCCGAGAGCGGGGTTCTAACGGAACCATAGCTGCCCGTGCTTGACGTGCAGTATCAAAATCGTCCAGGTAGGTATCACGGAGGTGGTTTACAGCCAGGGATATAGCATGGATACTGAGGTGGGCTTCGGTCTCATCTCGTGGTTCGGTACAGGCTGATGTTCGCAGACTTCAGCGGTGTTCAAAGAAGGGGGAGTCCAGCTTCGGCAGTTTTCTCCGGTAAGTCATCCGTTGTTGGGCTGTACTCGTTCATCTCTGACATTTGGCAGCCTCAGGATGGACTTGTGAGTCTGTGAGACCTCGCTGCCGTCGATACAGTCGTTGGAATTGGACCATAGTCGGCCAAGTAGGGCTCGAAACTAGGGCCGTCCCACAACCAGGAGATATGAGAGACAACAATGGCAGCTCGTTCTCTACTATAGCGTTAGAGCAGATAAGGGAGTCCCTGCTGAGCTCTTGATGTGCGCCTTGGAGCCACGGAACAGGCTTTGCCAGATGAACGCCTCGCTCAGCAGGAGTTCGATGTCTTTCTCGGTCCAGTTTCGGGTTGGAAGAGCTTGCAGAAACATCATGACTTCTTGGAAGTCCATCTTCTGGAGTTTGTCGGTCCACTTCACGAGGAAAGCGGCACAGACGTAGAGATGGAAGTCCGAGAAGCCCTGCTCCTCGGCCTGTACATCGGATTAGCTGGAGGACTGGCGCACTGGGGAAAGGTTGCACCCACGAGATAGGTATCCCACATCCGGATGGTGTTCTTCACACTCACTTCCCGCATGAGCAAGCAATTCATCCATCGGAAACTGAACTGGATGAATTCCACCCCTTCGTTCTCGAGGTGCTTGGCAAGTCCAGCGTCAATTCTGGTCGTCAAATCTCGCAGTGCAGCCACCTGGCGCTGAATGCCCGGTTGCGCAAATACATGATTGTCCTGTATGCCATCTAGAAGCTTCGTCAAACACCAGGACGAGTCAGCTTCTACCGCGTCGAGAACTGGCCTCGGCAGCTGTCCAGGATCCATGCCGAACTCAATGTCTGGATCTGTGATGTAGCTGCCGAGAAACACCTGCCAGAATGGCGTGACTAGATCGTTGATGCCCTGAACGTAGCCACTCGCTGGATGTCTTATCGCCCATACGTAGAGGATGCGCTCCAATGAACGCTGCGTCGCTTCGTATTGATACAGTTCGAGGTGTGGATTGGTGCGTGGTACGTCGATGCTGATCTGATGCCATAACGCCTCGTCCAATCCACGTCCTCGTCCACGGTTTGCGGTAGGTTGCGAGCCTGCACCGACTACGCCTGTCGCAACTGGGGCGTCGCTACCAGCGGTGCCTCGCTCGAACGCTTGTCTCACTCCATCAAGATATTCTTTCCGCTTGCGTTCAAGAGCTGCAACCCTGCGTTCGCTACTTGTAGGGAGATAACCCAACAAGATCTGCCATGACATTGCTCGGACTTCCTCAGGTAGACCGGACCAAGCAGAATCTCGCAGATCTGACAGCGATATGGAGCTCGCCTGCAATATCCGTTTGAACTTGTTGATTCGACCTATGCGTGCTGAGTGAGCTTCGACCTCCTTTGGCGATGCGTTTGGAGGAATGTTCGGGTGGCTGATGAGGTGCAATGAGTTGGCGGGATCTCGCAGTATTTCTTTGTACTGTGGTCTGAGAATCTTGCCTTCACTCTTCTTCGCCGTGGGATAATTGGGGATTCCCCGCTCTTCCGCAATGTCTCCACTGTCCAGACTCCAAGTACCTTGGGCGACGCTTGTTCCACCATTCCGGGTAGTATTCAATGTGCCTCCGGGATCATTCACTTTACTTCTGGACAGCCTGTTGCTCTTCCGCCTCATGCTTGCTATACTTGGCAGACCGAACTCATCCTCGTCATCGTCGTATCCGAGCTCCTCTTCCTCTTCCTCATCCTCTCCAGCATCCCAGTCGTTGTGCGTATTAGAGAGGAAGCTGGTATACGTGCGGCGCGGTGGAGGCGACATACTTGCTGCTGACCTTGGAGGAGGGGTCCTCGAGTCACCTCGGGAAGCTGCTGGCGGCGTTCGAGGTCGGGAGTTGTTGGACAAGGAGCTAAGCGTGGGTATTCAGCCGCAGCTACCAGCGTCATGTGGAAGAGTAGCGCCCTACAGAGAATCGAACTTGAGCATATCGGCATGGGAGTACGAAGCTCCAATAACCTTCTTGCTCTCATTCCCGCTAACCGGTTCGCGTTGTCGTCCAGTGCGCCAAAACGGCGAAGCAGATCTGCTTGAAGCAAGTCAGTCCAACCGTGGGCTTGCTCAGAGTAACACAACTTTGGCAGATTCGTAACTTACTCGGATCGATCTGTCGCAGGCCGGAGAAGTCGAGTTAGCGAAGGGCTTTAGGAGCACAACGGGTTGCTGTACAGCTTGGGTACGTGTAGTAGAGTACGAACCGACCTGAACCATTTCCTGTCACGAAGTCAGCCACCTGTAGTGAAGCAGCAGCGAGCTGTCTTAGAGAGCCTACGCACCTGCTGCTGTTTTTGTGAATCCATTGTGGACTGTGGACTGTCGTTGTCGCGTCCTGCTGTGAGACGTGCAGCGTCATTGTCGCTACAGCTTGTGCTTGTCCCGGCGAGCAACGATCCAGCGGAACTTGGCGGCGCTAGTCTGGTCGCGAACAACCATCGTGCTCTCACCTTTCTCCTCCTCTCACAACCCTCAAACTCCCACGTCGCACCCTTACTCCATCGCGACGGCTTCTTATCATAAGCGCTGCTCTTGTGCCATCACAAAACCCAGCAGCTACGCTAAGCGACCAGCGTTCGAACTGCGTACTGCAGACTACACACTCATCGCAAGACTGCACCGTCGTCAGCTGAGAACTAACAGCACCAACAGCCCACAGCTTCAGGGGGACCTTCCCGAACTCATCGGATCTCAGCAAATTACCACACCGCAGCTTTACATCCACCGTCGCCATTTCTGCCATCATGACTGAACCAGAGGAGCTCGATGAAGATTTCTTCGCTGATCTGTAAGTTGAGCATCCAACGGTGTCTCCTAGACAATCTGGTCCCAGACTCCCTGAGTACTTTGCCTGACACCACTTGCTCCGCACAGGTATGAGGGCGACGATAACACCGCAAAATCGGCCGAGTCAGCCCCAGAACCGATCAAGACAGAACAAGAAGCACCAAAACCGGTCCCATCCCAAGTCCCTTCGGCGAATGGTGCGACTACCGACGTGAAAGCTGAAGAACCAACCGCCATGCAGGACGTCAAGCACGAGAACAACGATCAGGCGTGGAACAATGGCGCGAGTGGCAACAGTGGACCTGCATACGACAACACCCAAGTACATAGTTACGTGGATGATGACGATTATCGTCCTGTTGGCATCAAAGAAGACGGGTGAGTTGGCGCATTTTAAGTAGTTTTATTTCTCTTCTGTCTGTATATCTACAACTTGGCACCACTTTGGTAAAGACGCGGCCTGAGCGCGGTCTTGTTCGGGAAAAATGCCGGTCGATTGGCTGCCCAGCCTCAAAATTTGTCCTCGCAAGAGTGGAAGAGGGGCGGGGTCCATCGTAGTGCACGCTCCTCGTCCCCGCGTTCATGAAGGCATCTGGATTTATTCAAGAGTTGCGCACCAGCTTGACTCGGGAACGGTGTTCAGAAAGTCCTATCACGCCTTGAAGTCCTATTCCCGGTGCTTCTTATGCCTAGAAACGCACTTCGTGTCGAACGCAGAAAGATGTCGAAAGGGGGATGAGGACACAAGCTGGCTGGGAAACGAGGCTGGCGAAGTAAGAGCGATTTGGTGAACAACAGCCGGACATCCTCTGCTGGCAGTGCAAGCGGCTGAGTGAAGTGGCTTTAGAGTGGACTGAAGTCGGGAGACTTGGAGCAAGGACCTCTACTGGTGTACTACACTTCATCACCGTGTCTCGCAAACGACAACTCTGATAAGCCACCTTACTACGAGTGCGTTTAGAACTGCTAGCTCTACGTAGCTTCATATGGATACATAGAGCAGTCGGGGCAGGAAGTAGATGCTTCTGTCAAGACCGGAACGCGGGCATTTGGCGCTCGACACCAGTACGTTAGCACTCGACTCCGTAGCAAACGTAGAAGATTCAACGAAGCTTCCTTGCAACGAACGCTCTTGATGGTGGCGGAGACCGATGAAGGCTATTCTGGAACATTCAGCTGTGGCTTCCACGTCAAGTCAACTCAAGCCAAGCCCCTCGCCTCGACTTCCCTCCTGTTCGCAGGAGTCCCACCGGTTTGATCGAAGTCTGGACTTGCCATCCCTCCGATGATCTGGACCCTGGATATCTGCCGCCTCGACGTGGAGTCGACGCTTGCTCGTGTCAAGCATATTAAGGAAACGCTTCTCACTCATCCGCCATGCCTTGCTGGCTCAGCCGCATCTTGCCAGAGTCTTTTTCCTACTTCGTTACTCTCACTGCACCTGTCAGCGATCGTTCTGGATAAGCTTGAATTGCTGTATGCTAACATGTCGGTTGTCATGCAGAAAGATGTTTATTGGTGGTCTAAACTGGGAAACATCGGATCGTAAGTTGAACCTCGACACCTGAACTTCGTTTTCGCAATCATAGATACGCCTTCTCACTCAAGCTCTCCAGAGTCAATGAAGGAGTATTTCTCACAGTTTGGCGAAGTTCTCGAATGCACCGTCATGCGCGATGGAGCCTCGGGTCGCTCACGTGGCTTCGGCTTCTTGACCTTCAAAGATCCAAAAACTGTCAACATCGTCATGGTGAAGGAGCACTACTTGGATGGCAAGATTGTAAGGCACATGCATAATCGTCACTTCATTCTGAATAAATGCATAAACTAATGAGTGTCATAGATTGACCCGAAACGTGCCATTCCTCGCGACGAGCAAGAACGTACAAGCAAAATCTTCGTTGGCGGCGTCAGTCAAGAGGCGACCGAGCAAGACTTCAAGTCCTTCTTCATGAACTTCGGCCGCGTGCTGGACGCAACTCTCATGATGGACAAGGACACCGGCAGACCACGAGGCTTCGGCTTCGTCACCTTCGACAGCGAAGCGGCTGTAGACAGGACGCTCGAAGGACCGTTGCAGATCCTAGGCAAGCAGATCGAAGTGAAGAAAGCGCAGCCGCGTGGCAATCTGCGCGACAACGAAGATGACGGCGGACGCGGCAAGTTCAACCGCTTCGGCAATCAGAAGAACGACAAGATGGGCCACAACGACCGGCAGAACGGCAACTCGGACAACCAGCAAAACCAGAACCAGCAGGACGGCTCCATGGGTGCCACCAACGGCATGAGCCCAGCCATGATGGCGCAGTACTGGCAGCGTATGCAGCAGTACTTCGCTATGATGCAGCAGCAGATGGCCGCCAGCATCGCCACGCAAGGCCAAGGCATGACAAACCCCATGATGGGCGGCCAGATGAACCCGGCGATGATGCAGCAAATGATGGCCATGCAGCAGCAGCAACAAAACATGGGCGGCCGCGGCCCCGCAATGTCGCCTGGCGGCACACCCGGTCCGCAGAGCCCCGGCTCGCAAGGTATGCCTGCCATGGCCGGCATGCAAGGCAACATGAATCTTGCCATGGTGCAGCAGATGCAGCAGATGCAAGCGCAGCAGATGATGGCGCAGCAAGCCGCCGCCGCGCAAGCGCAAGCCCACGCGCAAGGTGGCTACGCCGGCATGAACAACGCCAACCCCAACGCCGCCAACCCCAACGCCGGCGGCATGATCAGCCCCATGCCCGGCGTGAACCGGCCGGCCTACAACGCGCAGGAACAGCTCGCCTTCGAGCAGCAGAAGTACGAGCGCCAGCAGGCCCAGCGGCTCCAGCACCCGCACCAACAAGCCTACGGCTCCTACGGGCCCGGCGCCGGCCCCACCTCCTGGGAGGGCATGTACGACGACGTGGCGCCACCGCCGGCCATGGTGGGCGCGGCGCGAGGCGGCGCCGGCGGCATGCAGGGCGCTGGCTTCGGCGGCCGCCAGATGTCGCCGGCCGGCCGCGGCGGCATGCAGCAGAACAGCAATCGTGCTTCGCAGGCCGCGGGCGCGGCACCGGCGAATGCGCCGACGGGACCGAAGAACGCGGGCGTGCGCGGCGCCAACTATCGTGGCGGCGGGCGCGGCGCGCACCGTGGCGGGTTCCACCCCTATCAGCGTGGCGGATAGTGAGGCCGAGGCGAGGGCAGCGTGCGGATCGAACGGTGCGGAGGCGGAGGTGGAGGTGGACATGGAGGTGGGGAGGGAGACGAAGGGGCGATAGGCCGACTGCTCTGATAGCGTCCGAGGGGCGTGACAAGGCACGGCAGTGCGGTTCAGCACACAGGCGTTTCTTCCACGTGTCGGCACGGTTGGTACTCTGTTCTTTCTTATCTAGCCCTTCGGTTCGACGGTTGAGGGGCGAGGAACGCGTCGCAGGGCTCTTTCCTTCGGGGCTGCAGACAACGTTCTCGTGCGTCAGTGCTGCTCGACGAGGGTCCCTCTAGCGTATTCCCAAGTTGTCATGCGGTTCTTCATTTTGGCTAGCTATGGGGGTAATTACAACCCTCTACAGACATCGAATCTTGTTGTCGTGCGGGTTTTCTTGCGCGACTAGCTATAGAGCGGCAATGACACCGCTCTGCAGGTGTTGATGGACTTCGACCAGACTCCAGTAGCACCGCAGCACTCGTGACTATGTGAAAGTAGGTGACACTCGATCCTTTCCAGCTCGCAACCTCCTTCTCATGCCAAGTGCGTCAGCACAAAATGAATCAATGGAAACGCCTCAAACATCCATGCCCAGGAAGATCCACCTGTCGCTGATAGCGTCCTCGGTCTTGGTCCACCGGCCGAGCGTGATGAGCTCGAAGCCGACCCAGCCGAGATCCCTCAGCAAAGCCTTCGTGTCGTTGGAGTCGGTGTTGCGGTCGAGACAGACGACGAGGCTAGAACAGTCGAAGACGGGACTGCTGGAGAGCTCGAGGAGGGCCATGAGTCTGTGTGGGGTAGGTTGTTAGTTGGTGTTGCGTACGGTATGTGAGGGTTGAGGAGGGACTTGTGTTCGCGAATGTGTGAAATGTCGTGCTGGTCGTAAGGGGAACTGGACTCACCCATGCTTGAGATCCCTGCCGATGACTCCCTCGTCGAAGAAGACAAACAGCGCTTTCTCAGCGTCGTTCCCCCCAACGAATCCTCTGAACCGAGCTCCGCCGACATAATCCCATATCTCAATCCACTCCCTCACGCCTCCTTTTGACTCTTGCTCCGTGTATCCGTTCGATTCAGTCTCAAGCTCAGACAAAGACATAGGCGAAGGCAAAGACCGGGGCAAGCCATGGCCCCTGTATTCAAAGCGTGTATTTCTCGATGGCATACCCATCACAAGCGAGTCTTGTAGAGCCAAGTTCCCCTCACCCAGGAAAACAGCCCTCAGTGTCTCGCAGAAGAGCCTCTCACACTCTCCCGTGATGTTGTATGCAGCGGCGCCCCCGCGCGCCGAGTGCCGCGAGCCTACTGCGGTGAAGCGAGGCTCGTATGTCGACGCCGCATTCGGGGATGGCGGCGGCGATGGTATGTTGGTGCTGACCTCAAACCCACCACCCGGCCCCTAGAAGTGAATTCGGTATTAGTGTGCTACTTGTGAGGTGTGTGACCGTTTGCGAGAGCTGTTGGAGAGGAGCTTACCGCCTGACCCGCTAGTGGAGTAGTGGAAGCTCTTCAGCGCGCCGCTCGAGGCGTCGACGCTGTAAGCACTCGCGAGGATGTTGGCTCTCGCGACGACGTCCATGCTGGTCTCGTAGTAGTTACTACTACTACTACTTTGTTTGTTGTAGGTGAGATTCGCCATTGCTCAGATCTGCCACTGTGGAGTCGTTCGAGGGTGGTAGTTCGAAGTGGCTGAGAGTTGGAGAATTACTTCGACTTTGGCCTGGTGACGGAGAGCGAGACTGCTTGATTGTTTGGATGCTTGCGTACGCTGTGGACTGGTGCTGCTTGAGGTGTTAGAGTGTCGAATGGAACGGAGGTTGTCAGCGGAAAGTGCTGGAAGGCATATGCCGGTTCGGATTGCATTTTTGTCAATCACGTGAGCTCTAGCGAATCACCATAGGGACAGCAAGTACTCTCTTCATCGCTTCAATGTCCACAAAAAGTAGGTGGTAGTGCAGTTGCAATTACAACCTGTATGCCGACTGTACATTCGATGTATGATCGTGATCAAAAGCCATTGCAGTGTCAAGTAGGGATCTTTCCCGAAATGGGCGACTTTCGCTACAAGTGTAAGGCGTCCCAGCTACGACCAATTTGCATCAAGAGACAACGAAGTGCGCATAAGGCTTGAACGCGATGCCTTTCCACTGAGGAGAGGTTGCTGCGTTAACTCCTTCTGAAGTCCGTGATGCTGTTCCGTCCATTTCGAGGACTCGAATTGACTTGCCTCTGTCGAGGCTATCAGGTTTGCCTGCGTTGCAAGGACTTGCGATTACCAATTCCATGTCAACCCTTTCGCTGCGGTTCAAGACGTTTGCGGACATCGCGGCCGATGTCCGCCTGTTGCGGTGCTCGAGCAGCCCCGGTGTTCTGATAACGTTGTCCTCGAGCAGGACACTGATCTCGGCGGCGAGCGCCGCTCACCGTATCCAGTATCGAGAGCATTCGAGAAGCAACTGCATCTCAGGCAGATGCAGTAACAAGTGCAGATTCACAAGATCAAGCCAGCGGGTACGAACTCTGGTGCTCGCTGCGTTCTCAGTGGCCCCCTGTGTTATGACGCTCAGAGCATGTCTTCTTTGACCACACCTCTCTTGCTCACAACATCGTACTCCAACCAGCCGATCTGATTGCCTCTTCCTTCTCTGACCAGCCGTCCAGGGTTCATGACATGGCATCCCTCATACGTCACAGCAAAGGCTGGCGCTTCAGCATCAGCCAGCACTAGTGTTGTCGGAAGAGGATACAGCTGAAGTGCGCTTGCGTAATCCCAGTGAACCGGGCGTGTGGAGAGCGGGAAGGGCGACAGATGAGACTGGTCTAGGACTGTGCGGACCAACTTCCGAGCCATGAGCGTTTCGAAATCTGCCGATTCTGCCGATGGGAATGCGGCGGGTGCTGGAGTGGGAGTGTCGACGTCCATGGTATTTTCACGAGTCGAAGAGTCGGTCCCCAATCCTCCAGACATCATCGTAGCATCCGCCTCTACGGGCTCTCCTTGCTCGAGGTCATGGGACAGTGTCGCAAAGCGTATCGCTGTCCTTCGCAGGCGACTGGATATGTCGTCTCTGAAAAGGACAATCTCGTGCGCTGGACCGAACAAGCTGATCCTTGCCGGGTTCGTTGCGAACACTGCCTCTCCTTCAACACCACTCTTCTTGACACCAGCCTCTCTATTCGCCTCTGCAAAGGCTCTTTTCACCCTACTGGTGAAAATGTCCGGTACACCCTTCTTTGGGACCACCGCACTGGCGCCGGCCGAGAATGCAGAAGCCCACGGATCCTTGTCTCCGGGTACGAGCACCAAGGTCGTCCGTCTCAACAGTGCTGGGTACTCCGTCAACACGGAGGCTAGAGCGTTGAAATACTCTTTATACTCGATACTGCCCCCACTGCCGCTGTTACCGCCTGCCATGACCGCGTGCGTAACGAAGTTACCCATCAGGACCACCGTCATAGGCATCCGATCAGCATCATCCGTGGCGTAGGACCTGAGCATCTTGTGCAACGCCTCGAGCGTACTGGGGCTGTCCAAGTTGACTTCTCCGCATACAACCATTTTCGCAGTGCCAGTATGCGCACCGTCGGGACCAAGCAACCTCTGCTCGGTTCTTCGCAGCTTCGAGCCCGTTGCGCGTTCGCTGCCCACGCCGAGGAAGTCCACCCATCCAAACCCTGCTCCTGCCGTCACGTCTCCATTCTCCGATTTGACTCCATCGGACACTCCAACGGTGACGTTTCGACGCTCGCAAGGCGGACCACCGATAGAGAAGCCAATGAACTTCCCGCCAATCGTGCCGCCGATGCCACCTGTCTGACCCAGGCCGCTAGTAGTGGCATTGTGGTCTTCTTCGTACACGCCGTCAATGAGGACGATCATGCCGGGGCAGAACCATGCGGCGTCCTTGCCGACGTGCGGTTTCGCGTGTTGAAGGTCCAATGCGATCGAGCCTGTCAGATCGCTGATTGCCAGAGTACCGGTAGGTGCAACGGTCAGAAGACCTAGGAGAAGGTGGGAGCTCCCGCTACGGCCAAGGAGGTTGGCAATCGGGGTGATTTTGTATGACTGTTGTATAGTCATGGAGTCGGAACGTGTGAGAGTATTGGAGGA
>NAJN01001074.1:0-14172 GCA_005059845.1 Cryomyces minteri
CGCAACTGTCACATAGTAATAGCGAAGAGGGGTCATCCGCTTTCCCACAAGTCTCGCATTGCTAGCAGTGGCATCAGAGTAGGAACAATGGAAGAGTAGAACTGTTACTGACCTCGCCTGCTTTGTCGATAGCACGCTCCTTTGGAGCTTGAAGTCGCGATGTTGATGTCCGAGGTTGTGTCATGTGAGAACCCGCAACGGTGGGCGCGGCTTCTGCAGATCGCTCGTTAGCCCTGTGATCGGCACCCGATGGCGCGGCTACCCGTGTGTTTTCGTCCCTGAGCTGCAGAACGACAAGGATGAACAGAAACAGCGAGGTCGTAATGCAGAACCCAACACCAATGCAGGAGGGGCTGTTGGTGGACAAGGTCATGGCTCACCTTTCTTCAGCCGCTTGCTCCTCCTGCCAGTCGCGTCACTGTCTGCGTTTGCATCGGCATCCGCTTCGCTTGACAACTGGCGCTTGTTGTGACTCACAGCATGGCCGTTCGTCGATTGGAAGCTGGGTGTATTGTTGACAGATGTTGACGGAGTATCCACCGATCTTTGAGGAGTCGAATGCGAATGGTCTGCATCATGGTGGACGCCGTTGACCGCATTGACTGCTACGAAGCCTGATGAACGCTGTGGGACGTTGACTGGTGTGAAACCGCCCGTATTGACTGCTGTGAAGCCAGAAGAAGCAAGCGGTCTAAACGATTCGGAAGCTGGTGTCGACACATCCAAGTCGTCCCGGCTTTGTATCGTCGCATTCAGTGCAGCAGATGCCCGGATTGCCGGCGCCTCTTCCCGGAGACTCGATGGCGTGTGCTGGTGTTGCTTTTTGATGGGCGAGGGTCCAGGAGAAGGCGTGAGTGGACCGCCGTTCTCAAGCTCCAACTGTTGGTGGACGCCGGGTTTGGCGATCCGCAGATACTCCTCGTACGGGTTGAGCAATTTCTGGTAAGAGTTCTTGAGTGATGTCGACAATGAAGACATGATTTTGCCGCTGTAGCCCAAATCTCTGCCAACCTCTGCCCACTTCTTCAACTTGCATACTTTCTCGAACCCACCCTTTCTCTCTACGGCCTTTTTCAGCTTGTATAGGTCGAGTGGACGCTTGTCCACACTCGGAAAGCGGTTGAGGTTCGTGCCGTGCTGTTTATGGAATTTTGCGAGCTGGTCCAGGTAATTTAGATTCGCCCGTGTACCTTAAACTTCGTCAGTGTGTCGTGCGTGCTCATGGCTTTGGAGCCGATTCAGCTTGAAACGTACCTCCTTCAACAGAGTTGAGTTCTTGTCGCCTTGTGCGGAAGTGGAATCGCTGTCCAATTTGTCAACCACGCTGAGCGAAACCCATCAAAAGATGGCTTGTGCAAGACCCACTACTGCGAGCGATATCGCACAGATGGGGAATGGAGACGTACCTCAGTGTCTATTGCGAAGTCTGGATTCCAGCCGTCCGGCGGTATAATCTTCACGATGCCATATTTGCTTCCCTCTGGTGCGATCTTCTTCATGTACTCCATGGGATCCCTGAACTCCTCCTCCGTCGGTCTGAATGTCGGCGCCTCATCCAATCCATGCGGTCGGACTTTCTTTGGTGCTTCGCGGCCTGTGTGCGGCTGTCCTCGCCGCTCCACGCTTGACATATCAAGCCGCTGTGCCCTCCGCGCGCTGAATGGTAATAAGGGATTGTTAATTTGCGACGCAGAAGAGTTCGTCGTCAATGTTATACCGCCCACTCTGCCTTTCACGATGTTCGCAGTCGCAGAGCCATTTGATCCTGCTCGGACAGTCGTAGTCATGGAGGAGCTACCTCCATTTGGAGGTACGACCATCGACCTTGAGATATGCGGAACAACGCCGCGTGATCTTTGCGGTGCTCGATAGGAGTTTCGAGCTTATTGGGATGAACACCGAGAAGTTCTGGTTCGAAGCGTGTCGTGGCGAGGTCTCTCTAACCAGCGGGTGACGGTAGGTGGTGCGCATATATGAGATATGGGACCCCGGGAGCAGGACGTGGCCAGATGGTGCTCGCGGCCTCTCTGCTGACCCTCTGGAGCAAAGCAGGACGTGGAGAACAACTACTTCCTGATGTTTGAGAGTACAGTCGCACCCACGAGCCGTCCTTTGCGAGGGGTATGCCGGTGTATCGAGAGGAAAGACGGGGATGAAAGCCACCTTAGTGCAAGTGAACAAGGTGCAGTTAGCGGCCAGGCTAAGCGAGGTCGAGAGCTCGACGCAAGGCTGAGGATGCGCAAAGCGTTGTGGTACTAAGGGCAGGTTGTGATACGATCTCTGGCACATGCAAGTCGTCTCTAGCATCCCCATTCCAACTCTCTTCTCTCCTGTACATGTGCGTGTGCTGCCATCTTCAGAGCCTTGCCATTCCATGGTGGAAGTGAGCTTGGCGTGTGGAAGAGGTGCTTGATACCGGCACATCTTCAGCCAATCAATGGCCGCTCGACAGTGACAACACCCTTATTCGGACGTCCATCATCTTGAGCCTCAAATACACACACTTGCTTCAAGTAGGTGTCTTATGTTGTAGCCCGTTGCAGAATGGACAAATCTATCCCGGCGTTCTACTGTTGCTATCTGCTTCGCTCGACGGTGCGCCATGCGGCTCTGTACGTCGGATCAACACCGAACCCAGTTCGCAGACTAAGACAACACAATGGCGCGGCCAAGGGAGGTGCTGTCCGCACTTCGAGAGACACCCTGAGACCGTGGGAGATGGCTTGCATAGTCACTGGCTTTCCGAGCAAAATTGCCGCGTTGCAATTTGAGTAAGTCGATTCGCTTTCTGCTGCATTGCTCCGTAGTCACGTGCTTTAATGTTATAGAAACCACTCTCAACATCTAGTGTTTTTCCATGTGGCTGCTCACAAGCAAACAAGTCGACCTGGGGCCCGTATACTCAATTCAATTTCTACCTGACAACTACGCACTACTGATCTCATCTGTCCTGTGTTCCTCTGGCCACTTGTTGAAAGAAGCGTCCAAACTACCACCCCTGTCAGCCTACTAACAAGACCCCGTAGATGGGCCTGGCAAAACACCCACACAACACGGCATATCCCCGCTGCCCAACGCATCACTCAGACTCGCCACAACGTCCGCTTCTCTCCGCGAAGCGGCCGAGTCCGCAAGCGCATGGCCCGCCCACCGGTGTCGCTCACCGACAAACTGGCAAACCTGCACCTCTTGCTCCGTGTGAAAAGCTTCGCCCGCTGGCCGCTGGACGTCCGTTTTTTTGCCCCGGATGTTTGGAAAATGTGGGGAAGGTGGAACGAGCGGGCTGCGGGGAAGATTCGAGAAGGCATTGGTATTGAGCTTGTGAGGCCGGACGAACCTATAGCTGCTGAGCGCATCGAAGCAGGGGCAGCAAAATACCTCGTCCAGGGAAATGGGGTCCTCGAAGCGTTAGACGTCGGCTATGCATCGTTGAAGGCGTATCTGGAGAAAAGCAAGGCATTACTGAGTACTGGCGAACCAGTCGCTTGTACTGTATGTGAAAGAAGCATCGAAAACGCGAGCACGCTGGCTTTGGTATGTCCTGGAGATGGCTGTCGCATGGTCTCTCATGTGCCCTGCTTGTCTGAGCGATTCCTTGCCGAGTCAGAGGAGGCAGATGCTATAGTGCCTATCGAGGGCAACTGTCCGAGTTGTAAGACAAGACTGAGATGGATGACGCTGGTGAAGGAATGCAGTCTCAGGCTCAGGGGTCAGAAAGAGATTGATGAGCTGTTCAAAAAGCGCAGGGTTAAGAAGGGAGAGGCTAAGGGCGATGGCTGGGAGGGCGCCGTACGACTTGATCAAGGAGGGGACAACGACGATGAGGACGCTGAAAGCGAGGAAGGAGCTGGAGATATTGTCGTTGACTACGAAGACGTCGAGGACAATGAAAGCGATTTCATCGTTCCAAGCGGCATGCATGTGGTCGCGGCTGAAGAGGGATCGCAACACCGGGGGGACTGGATTCGGCGTGCGAACTACCTGAAAGATTTAGACGACACTTTGTCAATGGGAAGCGGGGCGCGTGACGACGTTGGATATTTCTCAGCTACTGGTACACATCATGTTGGACAGCGACAGGGGCTGATTGTTGAGGACAGCGATTGGGATGACGCTGAGTTTCTGGATTAGCGTTATACCCCATTGAGACAGTTGTGTCTTTGCATCAGCTCACCTGTACAAGACTATGTAGAGTTCGATTCTGTGCCTTCTGGAATCTTTTGAGAGCAATTTGCAGTCGGAGGAGACCGAAGCCATATCATGGCATTCACTCTGGAGCTTGCGGTAGAGTTTGCCAGCAGATTGGACCAATTGCAACGCCCAAAACACTGTGAGTCTCGTGTTTCGAGCACTGTCGCAACACGATGAAGCTCGTGGCGGCCATAGGTGACCGTACTTCACATTCCTCACCAAGGTTCCACTAGCTTAAGGGGCAAGTCTCCGGCATCGACCCTATCGATAGCTTTTTGCACGCAGATTGATACCTGCGCCTCTACCAGATCCGTGGACTCTCCCGCATAGACGTTCACAAAGTCTTCCATCTCATGCTGCGCCGCTTGCAACTCTGCGAACAGCTCTCTCACACGATTTTGGAACTCATTCTTCTCGTACCTCTCCTGACCGAATCCACCCCGCTGTGCGGCAGCTTCAGGAGAGATGTCAAGGAAGATGCATATATCTGGCCTGGGCAGACCGACTTCAGGCTGACGGGCCCAGCGAAGGGAAAGAAGTGGGTTCTTCTTGGCAGCAGAATAGACACAACCGGAATAATAGTATCGATCTACTACAACGATAATGCCTGCTTCTATTGCAGCTTTGATAGAGGCACTGGCAAAAAGTTAGGATGTAGCGAAAGAGCGACGGGATCATAGAACCAACGCTGATTCCCATCGGTTGGCGGAGAACAGGAGGTGTATAACATGATCTTCTTGCTGACTATCGCCCTTAAGATACTCGTCAATCATACGTCCGATTGGCGTGCTCCTGTCTAGTTACTGTTATTATGTTGATGCTGAGAGAGCCAAGTGGGTATGGTGAACTTAAGATCAATCACAAAAGTGGAGCGATGGAGACCGTTCGTAATGGCAAGCTGAACACCAGTATGACATGTCCCACAGCACACGTTGTGAAGATGTGCCTGGGGACAACATTCTGTGACGTGCATACGATTCTTGGTGGGATTTTACCCAACTGACAGAAGAAGGAAAGACCGACCAAGGAACGAAAACACACGACTTCCACGGAAAGGAAAAAAGGGAGTATACCTGGGAATGACATGTGCTTGACTTGATGACCCTCATCTTCCAAGTTCTTCACAAGCCGACTGCATTGCGTTGACTTGCCGGCTCTGTCCAGTCCTTCGAACACTATGAGCTTGCCGCGCATGGTCGGAGACGAAGTGATGAATTGTCCAGTGCTGAGATGTTGGACGCAGGTTTGAAGAATAGAACGCCGGTCGTCCTTGAAACGCGGTCACGTCTTCTCGCATCGCGTCATCTTCGCGCGTTATCTAATCGCTTCCATCTACTGATGTCCATTGAAGCGCAACG
Source organism: Cryomyces minteri (assembly GCA_005059845.1). NCBI lineage: Eukaryota > Fungi > Ascomycota > Dothideomycetes > Cryomyces > Cryomyces minteri. The sequence continues at coordinate 5,550 of NAJN01001074.1, forward strand.
CCCGTTGTCCTTTTACCTTATGATGACTCCGATGGGAGGTACAGGCAGTTCAAAATGACTTGGTATTTCCAGATATTTACGAGTTGAGGACTGGAAGAGGGTCTTTCGCGTTGTCAGACCCATCGCTTCCATTTCTTCCTACACGTCTTTCCTCATTTAAAAGATCTCCTACTATGGCAAATGACACCCACAAGCAGCTATCCCAATTGCCGGGCGAGATGGCTCTGTTTACTCTCAGCAAAACTTCCGCCGAAAGCGTCGGTGCCCGAATAGGTAGACTGTCCCTCCGGGGTAGGATTCCATTCGACACACCGCACTATATCGGGATTACATCCAGAGGAGTAGTTCCACATGTTTCTCAAGACATGTTCAGGAAACACACAAACATCAATGGCGTATATATAGCTCTGGAAGACTGTGAGTGTGCTCTCACTCATATAGTTACCCTGGGTCTAGGCTAGGCCAGGCTAAGAGGTATGTCACCAGCAAGTTATAGAGAAAGCTCCTTTGCAAGATCCACCAGTATTCGACTACGAAGCTCTTGATGGCCAGGTATTAAGGCGGTTCCTCGCTCTGCCAGACGACAATTTGTTGGTCTTGGGAGCACGTCGAACACCGCCAGTCACATCTCCGACGTCGAACACCAATTCCAGCGTGTCCATTCTGACCTCAGTTGGCTTTGGAGAACTATCCTCGCAATACTTTACTGCTGCTGCGCGGAAGCTCAAGCCAGACATCCTTGTTGCATTGGGCGATATCCCGTTCGGGAAACTCAAACCCGGGAGAAAACGAATGGAAAAGATGTCTGACCGTACTGCAGTATGGCTCAAAGATATCATCGCCGGACGGAGGAGTCTTGACAAGACAATAAAGGAGAGAGGACAATTTGCTATCTTTGCCCCAGTCCTGCCGATCAGTGTGGAACTTCAGCGATTCTATCTAGAACAACTTGGTGATGAGATGCGGTCTGAGATCCAAGGGCTGGCAATGTACGATCCACTCTCGATCACCAAGATCCCTAAAGAGTTAGAAAATCTTCCAAGACTGTCGATGAGCGAACCCGCAAACCCACAGTGTATCTTACGGGAGATTCAACACGGGCTTGACATCTTCACGATCCCCTTCATCGGCATCGCAACGGACGCTGGAATCGCCTTGGACTTTTCGTTCCCAGTCCGACCTCCAGAGCCAATGAATGGCACCATATTGCGAAAGCCACTAGGCGTTGATATGCGACCTTCCTCACACGCAAGAGATCTGTCACCTCTCCGACCAGAATGCAAATGCTACGCTTGTACTAAACACCACCGCGCTTACCTTCAACATCTCCTAGCGGCAAACGAGATGCTAGGCTGGGTGCTACTCCAAATCCATAACCACCAGGTCGTGGACGAGTTCTTCGCCGGTACACGAGCGAGCATAGGTGCCGGAACTTTCGACGAAGACTATCGCGTGTTCGAAAAATTCTATGACCCTGACTTGCCTGAGAGGACTGGGCAAGGTCCACGGTACGCTTTCCCCATCTCACATGAGAGATCTGACTGATCACGTTGCTCTACAGAGTTCGAGGCTATCAGTGCAAGTCTGAAGGACCAAGTGAGCTGAAGAAGAACCCGACGGCCTACGGAAGGCTAGATGATGTGAGGGAGAAGCTTGCAGAGGCTGTTTCGCTGCCGAGTCCAGCTGCTGATGCTAAAGATTTTGAGGACCAAGGCTTTGCGAAAGCGGTGTAGTATACACACGCATATATACAACACAAAGTATGTCACAGTTCCCCTACCAGTCATAGAAAAGGGTGCCGATGGTGGGGGTGATTCAGTACACAAGGCAGACATGACTGGATACGAATCAGTGAGCCTGCTTGTGACCTCTCTGAGACAAACGCCGTGGTCAAGCAAGCAGCATTAGTGGCATCCCAACCAGAGTAAACTAAAACAACTGCGGAGAGGGCGTTAACTGCCCTGATGCGGGGCTTCTTATCGTCGGCATCGCACGGGCGGTCTTGGGCTGTGATGCTGTCAGATGAGCAGGCTCTCGCAGGTGTTCTCGGGCAGAGACTGTACTCGTACCGCAGTACCCAGCACTTCGATAGGCGCTCTGTCTAACGATCATCATTTCGTGAACATACAACATGTGGAATGTGGTTGATACGTGAATGTGAATCGCGAATGACCATCTCAGGCGGCGGGTCGATCTCGGAACTTCGTCATCAAGCAACGGGACGCGATATCTGCCAAACGTGCCAACCTAGGTATCTACTCACCGTCTCGCAGCTGACACTCTTGTGTACCATCTAGAGCACTTTTGAGGAAGAGTCCAAGCACGACCGTTGACCCCGAAGTCTTCTAGCAGCTTCTCGCTCACGCATTCTTGCCTCACGACTCGCATCAGCTCGTGAGACGCGACTCTTGCACCACCCGGGACCGCTTCTCCGATCCAGCAGACACCCTACAGAGTCGCAAAAGCAGAAGGATCTGGGGCGTTGGCCTTTTGAAATCAGTCCCAAACGTGTCCGCAAGCAAAAGTCGCTCCGATCCTTTGTGGATGCCATTACTCTGAGCTGGGAACTCGGACAGCTTGAAGCCTTCCGCCTCAGGGCAGCTCAGGCCTGGAAGATCTGACTCCTAGAGCAGTTTCCACAGCCATCGTCCTGGCAGACGACAACCCCCAAGACCAACCTACCCCCGTCATCTCCGACAGTCCATCCGCTTCGCCGTATAGCTCGTCTGGCTCCCAAGCGATCTCAGCCCAACCCTTCATTCTTCCACCTATTCATTTGGCTGACACTGAAGCAACTCAGCGCTCCCCGTCAAGGCCAACGAAGCGTCGACATTCACTCAGTTCGTCAGAATCGGGTGACTGTGACTATATAACTTCTGGAGGACCAACCTCCGGACACCAATCGAAGCGAAGGCGTGGATCAGGCTGGAACATGCGTCTCGATACCAACCCATCTACAAATATACAGACACCACGTGCTTTCTCAAATGGTTCAAACGGCTCAAATGGCACTTCGTCACAGAAGTCGCCGGTGTCAAGTAGGCTCAACGGCTCTACAAGCTTCAAGGCGGAGAGCAACGGATATACGAACGGTTCCTCCCGACCCACGGGCACGTATTTTGGACATGACAGGGAGGAAGTCGCGCGAATATTGATACAGAGCTTGACAGATCTGGGATACCACGGAGCAGCAGGGTCACTGAGTCGAGAGAGTGGGTACGAACTGGAAGGACCGTCAGTAGCGGCGTTTCGAAATGCCGTTCTCCAGGGGGAATGGGCGGAGGCCGAAGCACTGTTGTTCGGTACACGCTCTTATGATGGCGGGGGCGGCGACGCTATACTGGACAATCAGAACGGGCGCGGGAAACAGCAGGATTCAGGTGCGGCGTGGTCAACAGGTCTAGTGCTTGCGGATGGAGCGAATCAGAACGAGATGCTGTTCTGGATGCGGCAACAGAAATACCTCGAACTACTAGAGGCTAGAGATCTTGGATCTGCGCTCATGGTACTGCGGCAGGAGTTGACTCCTCTACACCAGGACGTTGGCATGCTCCACGCATTGTCGAGGCAAGTCTACTCAGGCTTGATCTGTTGAGTGCCTGGTTGACTTTGGATTCAGTCTGATGATGTGCCAGTCCGCGGACGACTTGAAGTTTCAAGCCCAGTGGGATGGCGCTTCTGGCGAGTCCAGAAGTCAACTCCTCTCCGACCTCTCTAGTAAGCCAACAAAGAATTTCATACTGTTCTCACGCTAATATGCCTGAAACATTCGTAGAGTCGATATCTCCCTCTGTCATGATTCCCGAACATCGTTTGGCCGTCCTACTTGATCAGGTGAAAGAGACACAGATAGCCAACTGTCCATACCACAACACCACCACGTCACCATCTTTGTGTCTCGACCATGCATGTGACCGAGAAAATTTCCCGCTTCTGACGGTGCTAGAACTGCGGCAGCACACGGATGAAGTGTGGTTCCTGGAATTTTCGCACGATGGATCAATGCTTGCGACAACCGGTAAAGATGCTACGGTGATCATCTACGACACAAGCACATGGAAAGTCATACATAGCTTGGAAGAACATGCAGATGGCATCTGCTACGTTTCATGGAGTCCCGATGATGGGCACTTGATTAGCTGTTCAAATGATCCCTCAGCTCGCGTTTGGGATACGAGAGTGAGTGGTTTCATCATTCTGGCAACATGAGTGGAAGTTGATTTATATTCACAGTCTGGCGTATGTCTTTTCGAGCTTAACCAGTTCACCTACTCGGTAACTTCAGCAGCATGGGCGCCCGATGGGCGCACCTTCGTAGTAGGCTCCCAAGACGCGAACAACCCCTTGACCCTCTGGACATTAGACGGCTCGCAAGTCCACCTCTGGAAAGAACCCAGCCTCCGCATCCACGACTGCGCCATCTCCCCCGACGGACAACGCCTCGTCGCGATCTTGAATGACGACCGCATCGTCATCTGGGATCTCCCCAACCGCACGAAGATCACGGAGTACCAGATGGACGTTAAGATGACGTGCATCAGTTTCGACAAGGCGGGCAAACAAGTCTTGATTAATATGAGCGGTGGGAAGATCTGTGCGATTGATGTGGAAAGCGGGAATCGTGTGGGATTGTTCGAGGGCCAGAAGCAGGAAGACTACGTCATTAGGGGCGGCTTCGGCGGCGCGGGGGAGGGCTTCGTGATCAGTGGGAGTGAAGGTATGAGCTTCCTTTGCCGTACAGTCTGTGCAGATCCACGACAGGTGCTATCCGCGATCTACGTCAGTCACCCAGGACCGCGCTGAACAAAGCACCGTCTCGGATCTGCACCTGGTCTTTTCTGAAAGAATATAGAGACAACGCAAGCTGACAATAGCGGCAGACTCACACATCTACATCTGGCGAAGAAAGACCGGTGTTCTCGTCGAGCGACTTCCGGCGCATTCACCAGGATTCGTGAACGCAGTAGCATGGCATCCTACAGACCCAACCATCTTCGCGTCCGCAGGCGATGACCACAAAGTTCGAGTGTATGTTTCTCTCCTCCGCCCACCCAAACAGACCATATCAACACTTTGAAACCATGGCTCCAGCGAGAGACGCGGTGCCCCTCATTCTGAAGACTTTCATCGCCTAGTGATATTGTTGTGGGCACCGCTGATGCATTCGACAGATGGTCCAACTCGGCATCAAAGCCACGCTTCGACCAACTTAAGGGACTCTGTCGGTAGCGTTGCACCAGTCCTAGCCAGCCATACTCACAACCCTGTCGCAGGTTGCCTCCCACCGTTCACAGTCCTCGCTGAGCTAGCTGCGTCGGGGGAAGCACGCCTAACAGTTCTAGCATCACTTGGTCGGTAGTGTCTCGAGTGTTCAGGAGCTGCTTGTCGGCGTGGAGCCTTAGTGAGAGATCAATGTTGAGTTCTGGCTAGCTGTAGACCCTCGCATGTCGGAGTGAATACTCTGTGCGTTTTCCTTTCGTTCTCGGTGTTGAACAACTGCTGCATGTGCATGTATGAGGAGTTGAGGAGGTCAGGGAGTCTGTGGATCTGGGCTTCGTCGTCATGTTTTGGGCATATTGGGTCGAGTGGGGGCGCTGGCCGAGTAGTTTAGGAATCAGAACCGATGCACGATATGAACTCCACTCAAAGGAAAACAGCTGGCTTACCGGCTGCTCCTGTCAGGCTATGTGTGGTGAACTGCTACGGTAGTCATGCGCTCAGATTGCCAGAGCGAATGATGGAGTTTCTCGAAGTTGGAATAGGGCTATATAGATGGAGTGTACATGCTCGAACATCGAAACCTGCCTACCAGCGGCCACATCACCTACGATGATTGTATTGAGCAGCGCAGGATCAACACTCAGTCTGTCTCGCACGTTATCTTCGCACTTGTCACTGCTTCCAAAGCATCTTGATAGAATCCCTCTATAATATCGACCACACTTTAGCCAGAATCAAGCAGCGGCGTACTAACAATTTTGGCGTGGCAGATCAAGACTGATATCAGCCCTACACAGTTTACAGTCTGTGATAGAGGCCTGCGATGTTCGTGGAGAACTGCAAGATATGCTGCGACAGACAGCCGCGGGCTTTGCCAACTCGTAGTATGAAGTCACCGCAGGCTGAATTGACCTCTTCGTCATCCTAAAGGCAGGGTGTACCTCCCGTCGCTCATCAACTATCCCGCTGTACCTGTGACATGATAGAAAAAATTCCAAAGTAGTCAACCCTCCAACAACCGCCGAATATTCTGCTTTCTTCACCCTATAAATCACGTTATTCGATTTTCAGTGATCAGGGCGCTTTTCCAGAATTTGGAAACGGGAGAGAACGCGATGGTGTTTGAGCGCGCCTCGAAGGGTGTGGTATGGACTGTTATGTGTGGGTTTGGGCTGCTTCTTTCTCACCGCCTCGTGGTACCATAGTAGTTTTATTGTCTTACCTGTTCCTGTACTTCTAGACTTTCTCTTGCTACCTTACTCTCCTTCGTTACTCTACCTCACCGCTCTCCTCCACTGCTCTTCCTCACTTCTTCAATTCTTCTATCCCTCCTCCTCCGTCGTAAGCTCCCGTTCCGTCCTTCATACCTACGCCCCCATGTAAGAGAATTGCACGTCCCAAGCCCCGCAGACCGGACAGGAATCGTTCGTTCAATAATACAAGATCGTAGTATGTTAGTGGTTGACCCCGCTGTATCGGTTCTTCTGGCCGAAACTATGTCTACCGCTTTGCAAGACACCGTAGCTTCTCTACTTTTTACCACGTTGTCTATAGCTGCACGTTAATGGCTTGGGTCCTAATATTGTGTTGGCTCACGGCCACTCGAAGCAGCGGTCTAAGCCCCCGGGACAGGCGTAATCGCACATGGTAGTGAAGTGCGTTACTTAGAATCATTCGCTACGACACACCGACATCTAGACCTCGTGGTCGCTCCGTCTCGGGAGCGGCGACTCCACAAATATCTTATCAACCCGTCGGCTTGCCACCTCCTCGCCCTCTTCCAGACAAGGACTGAAGCAACGAATAGTAAACATGGCGGGAAAGACGACTTTGTATAAGCTAGTGGTGCCTAGTGACGGCGGAGTTGGGAAGACGGCTTTAACATCTCAGGCTTGCTTCTCTCGAGCGCAATTAACGATGTTCTAGAACTAACAACTCCTGTAGCTTTGCTTGTATCACTTTGTCAAGACCTAGGATCCTGCTATCGAAGACTCTTACCGCAAGCAAGTCCAGACAGACGGCCAGCCGTGCATGCCAGAGGCCCTTGATATGGCAGGATAAGAGGAGTACACAGCGTCACGGGATCTGCGGACTCGAGATAGTGAAGGCTTCGTCTTAGTCCATGAAATTCCACCCCGGGCGTCTTTCACACGAATGCAGAAATTTCACCACCAAAGACAGTGGGCGAAGACACCACCGAATGCGGAATCACTAACTTACCTAGGATCGGCTCCAAGTTCTCTATCACAAGGCTCGTCTCGAAGACCTACGCCCGTTATGGTAGTAGGCAACAAAAGCGACAGACAGACCGAACGTGAGGTCTCCAGCCAGGAAGGTATTGCACTCGCTAGAGAGTTGAATTGCGAGTTTGTGGGAGCTTCGGCGAAGGACTGCATCAATGTCGAGAAGGCGTTCTACTTCGTATTGCTTCACTCACATGGCAGTTGAGACATACGAGCCTCCGTTGAACATGAGAAAAAATGCCTGAAGTGAGTGGGAGCTCTGAAGGTGGAAGAAGAAGCGATCACATGTAACCCTGCCAACAGTTTACATTCTGAGATCGGCGTCTGCGGCGGGCCGTGCCTGTCGTCACAAACAATACGCGCGAGAGTGAGAGCAGCGACGTGAAGCAGAGAGCGTCCGTCGTTCTTATCCCATCCCATCCCATCCCATCCCCTTCTATCCCATCTTCGCTCTCCCTTCACACGGCATGAGATAGTCCGGAATCGCAATGCCGTCTGCCACAGACTTCACCACCGCGCTCAGCTCCACCGCGCTGAGAGCCTGCGCGTACGCCTTCTTGAGATGGGTATGTTCCCTTCCAGCCTTGGCTGCGATGCTTGTTTGCGCCCGCTAACTTTGCGCCGGTCGCCATAGATCCCCGGACATGTCAGTAACCTATGTCGGACGCGACCCATAGAAATACTTACCCTGTGTAGCACTTCGTTCCTGCCTTCTACGCCCTGCTCGCCGTGTACATCCCCTCCTTCATCTACAATTTCCGTACGACGTCGCCCTACAAGATCATCTCGGATGAGCTCGACGTGATCGTGAAGGAGACTGTGGATCGCGATGCCTCCGAAGAGCTTGAGCTTCTCGATGGCGCGGACGAAGGACCGATCGAGGAAATCGACGTGGAAGAGACTATTGTCCTCGAGGAGAAAGATCCGCATATCCTTCGCACCCTCCTCACAGGTCTTCCAAGCCCGACCTCGATCTTCTGGAGCCTCGTCACCCTGGGAATCAACCTGGCCCTCGTTGGCATGGTCACGGACTACGTCTACCGCGCTCCTCTTCTCCACCAGGCTCACGATCTCTCCTTCGCGCGTGTTGGCTACGTCTCGGGTAGTACTGCGAACATCCTTGTCCGCGAACCCAAGCTTTCTGAGCTTCCGATATACGT
>NAJN01001075.1:0-14161 GCA_005059845.1 Cryomyces minteri
AACCACACACCCGTATCATGGCCGACCGAGCACCGCTTCGGAGGAAGCCAGTGCCACCGCCGGCAGTCGAAGAGACCTGGGCCAAGGACTTGACGAACCAATTCCGACAGGTCTTGAGCACGCAGAGGATGAACGCATTGAGCCAGCGGCCGTCGCAGTCGAGATCCGAGTCACCTGCGCCCAGAGAACTCTTCGCACCACGCCCTTCACATGCAGAGCCTCCACTACGACATGGCTACGACTACCAAACATCGACAACGTCGCAGCCGACCTCTCAACAATCACCAAACAACTCGTTGCCGCCGTCATATACGTCGCTGCGCAACATCCCACTCGTACCGACACCGCCGACCGATGCCAAGTCTCTCCGCTTCAAGAACATGATGCACTCACTGTCCAACATGCCTTGCAAATGGGAGAACCCAGGATTACTAGACGAAGCACTCGCATCGATTCCATTGGAGCGAATATACAACGAGGCACAGGAGGAGAGCGATATCTTCCAGGCCGAAGCGGAGAGTCTAGGCAACGGGACCAGAGCGGCATGGGGTTACCAGGACTGCGTCATACGAGCTCTTCTCAAGTGGTTCAAGCGATCGTTCTTCGAATGGGTCAACAACCCGAAGTGTTCCAATTGCTACGCGCCCACAGTAGCCATCGGTATGGCCGCGCCAACCCCAGATGAGCAAGCGAGAGGCGCAAACCGCGTCGAGCTGTACCAGTGCTCCAACCAGAGTTGCCGTGGATACGAAAGATTTCCAAGGTACAACGACGCCTTCGTGTTGTTGCAGACAAGGAAGGGTCGTTGTGGAGAATGGGCGAACTGTTTTAGCATGCTTTGCCGGGCTGTGGGGTCGAGAGTCAGATGGGTATGGAACTCGGAAGACCACGTGTGGACAGAGGTTTATTCCGTACACAAGAAGAGGTGGGTTCACGTCGATGCCTGCGAAGAAGCTTGGGACAACCCACGGTTGTACACTGAAGGTATGTTATCCCATCCTCCTGCAATGCACTCCAGCGATGCTGACAGTCCACTCAGGCTGGGGCAAGAAGCTCGGCTACTGCATAGCCTTCTCAGCTGATGGCGCGATGGACGTCACACGGCGATACGTACGGAACCCAGCAAGGCATGGTGTAGAGAGAGCACGTTGCCCTGAAGCTGTTCTCTTGCACATCATGGACGAGATCCGAAGCATGCGACGGCGGGACATGAACAAGCAAGACAAGTTTCGTCTGGAAGGCGAAGACATGCGCGAGAACCGAGAGCTCCGTCACTACATTGTGTCGTCCATCGCAGCAGAAGTCAGCAACATACTGCCCAATGGATCACAGAACACTCCGAATGGCAGACCGGACCCAGATGCGCAGAAGGCTTTGGAAAGTCGACAGAGTGGTATGTCTTGTCACGATGGATTGCACTGGCACGCGACCTAACACACCACAGGTGCCCAAGAATGGATACGCTCCCGAGGTGAAGGTGGTCGCGGCACACCACAGAACCAAAGAGATCAAGACCAACGGTGACCTTCAAGTCACGCTTACCCCATCAACATACCACTGCCACCAGTGCCGCGCCCGGGACTGTGCTTGCTCCGCGCTCCATCGACCCCCGTCAGACGATGCCCTCGTAGTCTCCAATCTACGGACTCCACATGCAACGAGCGGCTCATCAACCAAGGATCACATTTCTTAAGGCATCTATCTACAAAATACACCATGAACGGCATGTACGCAGGCTTCTACAACGTCAGCGGCACCTCGCTTGCGTTTCGGTCCGGCGAACAGGCGCATTTGCGAGCTTCCTCGGAGAGGCTCGATTTTGGATTCCCACGTCAAGTCTTCATTCGGGTTGGTTACCTACCTGACTGAACGGCGTTTTCCACTTTGCTGGATTTCGGAGTTCACCTGAGCGTCAACCTCTGTGCCATGGCATTGCGCGCGCTTTGCTTGGGTTGTCCACGTCGGTTCTGGTTTGGCCGTTTTATATCTTTATACCTATCCTTCCTATTTGTGCAGTGTGGTCAACAGTCCGTCCAATCCGGATTGATTCAGGATCTACGCCGGGCGTGACGGGTTGTACTGAGGTAGTTTGGACTTTCGCCTGATTTCCGTGCGTGGGATCCATCACGCCCGGCGTAGATCCTGAATCAATCCGGATTGGACGGACTGTTGACCACACTGTATTTGTGCTTGGGGTTGTAGGACGAGGACGGAGTCACGTTGTGTAGATGCCTGTAGCAGGTGTCTAGTAGTTAGGAATGATCGTTCCAACACCACCTGTTGTTCTCACGTGCGCTGCTCACCCTCCCGCGCAAAGACTCGCATCGTCGCCTTCCATTGATGCAGTGTGCTTCCCTGTCACCGAAGATGCCTTACGGTAACGTACCTGGGAAAGGGCTATTTTGGGAGGCGACAAGGCTAAGGCTGAAACCTCCGTCGGCTAAGCGACAGAGGGCTGTGGCAGGCTGACGACTGCAGCCACGAAACAAACGACGGACGAATCTACTGATGCGCCATGGTAACACTTCGAAATCGTCGAAACCGTGCGTGCTTGTGGCAAGAAAGACGCCCAACGTATCGCCCAACCAAACCCACACGGCTCTCGATTCCTCCCAGTTGGAAGTCCACAATCATGGCATATCAACAGGTTCGCAGAGCGAGGAGATGGCCTGGAAATTCTCCGTCCAGACTGCGGAGAAGACGAGCACGGGCAGGGGTCCGCTTGGGCACTGCACAGCCATCCTCAGAACTGGTGCCGCGTCAGCAGACTTTGACCTTGGCTGCGGCTGGGCAGCACAGTGGACCTCAGCATCGTCAGCTTCTGCGCCTCGTTCTCCAACCTTGCATATATTCACATCCCGTCACCGTCACCGTCAACATCACCGCCAACATCACCGTAACCCCACTCGCCTGCTTCCAGAACTACGGTCGTTTTCTGCGTTGCGTCGTCCTGCAACGCTCACTCTCGTTTCCGAACTCAGAGGCTGTTACCCTTTAGCTTCTTCGATCCATCAGCCTGACCACCACCGTTTCAGACAAAGGCGCAACCGCAAAGATGGGCAAAGCAGGGAGATTCGCATGCATATTCGTGCCCATGGCGCTGAGCGTCGCCTCTCTCGTCTGTCTCATCCTCGTATTGCTGGGCGGATGGAACAAGAGCTCCTCGACACTCAACAACCTATACTTCTTCAAGGTGAGCGGGACGACTTTAGGGGTCCAAGATGCACTTTTGAACATCACAGTACTAACGCAAGCACCAGGCCGATACGTCGAACATCACGTCGAACTCCACCTCCGCAATCGACAACGCGCTACTAAAAACGGGTCTCGAAGCCGCCCGAGCATCCAATAACCTCGCAGACTTCTACCACGTCAACTTCTGGAACTACTGCTCCGGCAACAAGACTGGCAACGGCTCTGAGACTGTGACATTCTGCTCTCCACGCCAGCAATACTTCTGGTTCAACCCTGTCGATGTTTGGAACCTGAACGGCACGGGCGTGGAGCAGCTGTTTCCCAAAGAACTGTCCAACGGATTGGCTACGTACCAGAAGGTCGCGAAATGGATGTACATCGCGTACGTGGCGGCCTTCTGGGTGACGATCGGCGAGATCTTCTTCGGCATCTTTGCCATCTTCAGTCGTTGGGGTTCCTTCATCACGACCTTTGTCTCCATCGCCTCCTCCATCCTCGTCATCGCGGCTTCTCTGACCGCGACTCTGCTCTACTCCACCCTCACCGGCACGTTCAACACCGTGCTCAAAGACTATGGCATCCACGGCTCGCTGGGAAAGAGCACGTACGTGGCGACGTGGCTCGCGGTCGCCTTCTCCTTGGCTGCCGGCCTTTTCTGGCTCTTCAGCGTGTGCTTCTGCAGCGGCAAGAGCGGACAGAAGACCGTGAAAGTGGAGAAGACACCCTACACGTATGAGCGGGTGGGGAGCCCGTATAACGGCCAGAGCGCGAACAGACAGGGCCAGCAACAGCATCAGATGCCGTTGCAGGATTTCGGCGCCGCGAATAAGGGAGGGTATGAGCCGTACAGGCATGATAGCAGGGTGTAAGATATTGGATATTGGATGGGAGGAAACAGACATGAGGGAAAGTTACGACTACCCACGAAGTGCCGAAAGCTAGAACCTGTTTATACGCAGTGGCGAGGCGTTCACAGGGACTTTTTGGTATCGGCACAGAAGAGAGCCTCTTGGTTGTGCTGGCAATGCCGCCCTTGGCATATTATCTCTGCATAGACACCACCACCACCACCGGTGTTGAGCTCCGAGAGTTGCAGGTAGCACAGGTTGTATTGACATTCCCACCTATGCTCGTTGGAATGTAGACAAACCTAAGGCAAGAATCAATGAACCCACCATCACGTGCTGAACCCGGCCCAAACCAAACCCTGCCTGTGCTGCGGAGAGAACAAAAGTCCGTGATCCCTAAGTCGAATCCTTACCTGCTTTCCGCCCATGCCGCTTCATGTAAGATATTCGATCGACCCGCCAGGTTCCCGACTGATTCGTGGTTAGCATGAGGGTTCTTGCCTTCCGGTGACCGCTCTCGCTTTCTGGGACGACCTTCTGTTGTCCGGACACGGGCCGTATCTGAGACTCTACAACGCCGCCTCAAGAAGCAGCAATACATGCGCCGATGGACGTGTCAGTTCGCCCGACAAGTCTCCCAGCCTCTCCGTGAGCGTGCGGCAAGATTCGCTCACGGGGCACGATGCATCCGCACTCTTGGTAGACCAGCAAATCTTCGACGCCCAAGCCATCCACGGCATCAGCGTCCGAGAAACCTCTGCAGACACTGCCGCAGTACTGCTCTGGGGTGGGCAGTATCTGCGTGCGGTCAGGATCTGTAGATCTGGGACTGACGCACCTCGTCAGACCGTTGATCTCTGTCTGGGTCAAACGTGTTCCGCGCAAGACTGGATCCTTGATGTGGAGTTTAGACCTGTGCGCTATGATGGAGCAAGAGGAGATGGTGTCACGGCTGTCCTTGTTACGGCTCATGATGCCATCAGTGAGGTCGTTGTGCGGGCGACTGGTTCGCCTGTCGTTTCTGTACGGTAAGGCTTTCTATGTGGTTTTTCTTTCCCAATCGCTCCAACGGTCTCTATGTCCAGAGATCCAATGCCTCGTAACTCTATGCTAGAAGCGCGTCTCCCCTATATCAACACTAACGCATTCTCCAGGAGTCTGACTTCGACATCACGTTGTGTGCTGTACTCGGCTCACGTCCTTTGGCTGTCTTCCACGCGCATGCTGGCAGCTGCTGGCACAGTCTTCGGTGAGGTGATAGTGTGGTCTTACGATACAACTTCCCACACTAAGACTGTACACTACATCTTCACAGGCCACGAGGGGTCCATCTTTGGTGTACGAATCTCCGACACTCTTGAATGTGCGACTGCGGGAGCTCCGCAACGTGTGCTCGCGAGCTGCAGTGACGACCGTACCATCAGAGTGTGGGACATCTCAGATCTCTCAGAAGAGGCTCCTGACATGGCTGGTGGAAGTCATGACAAGGAGACCGGTTTCGGATCCAATCCAGTCACTGCACTCGACCAGCAATGTTTAGCACTCTCCACGAGAAGCCACGATTCGAGAGTATGGTCTGTACGATTCGTCTCACCAGAGGAAACCGCTGAAAATGCGCCTCTAGCAACGATCATCTCGGCAGGTGAAGACGCAACTTGTCGAACCTGGCAACTGAGTGCTGTGGCAGCCACGGAGAATCCGGGGCCTGCGTTCAGAATACAACACATCGGCACCTCTGCACATCACGCTGGGAAGAACATCTGGTCGTTAGCAGTCCACGGCAACGAACAGGTTGCAACAGGTGGTGCAGATGGCAGGATTGTGCTTGCTTCGATGACTACCAACGAGGAGTGTGCTGCGGACTCAGTAAGCAGACAGGAAGAGTGGACTCTCGAGGAGGCTCTCTCCACCGTGAGCGCGCGGGCGGAGCCTCGAGAGACACGCGAGGTTTCCGGGCTCGACAACAAGCGAAGCTCAGTCGATCTTGCTCAGGGCAGTGCTGAAGCACATCCTAGTCGACACATCGCTGATGCCCCAGCTGAAGCACCGGAAACGAAGAAGAAGAAGACAAAGAAATCGCCGAAACCAACATTCGACAGCTTCAGAACATATGCCTTTGTCAGCGAGAAGTCAATTCTCGCGACTACGAGCGCAGGCGTGGTGATGCTAGCAACTATGGAAAACCGGGGCCTGCGATGGCAAGAGCTCGGGCAGAACTCTGACCTGAGGGGCTACTCTGTCACAACAGGTGTGAACTCCATGGGCATTGGACTACTTGCCGGCACTGACGGAAGCCTGTATTACTATGATGACAGGACTGAGCAGTTGCAGTCGATCGTCACGCGACAGGATGGGAAGACCTCCGCCATTCTCGCGGAGCCAGTAGTAAGCGCTGAAGGAGATCAAGAGGCCCTCAGCGTGGTCCATACGTACGTGGGGTCTGACATAGCCAAGTGGCTGATTCTTCGTCGCTCAACCGGTGGGCTTGATGTGGAACGCATCGCTAGTCTTCAGCTGCTGCCATCCTTTATCGTCACCAGCGCTGTTCGTGTCTCTTCCAATGAGAGACTGGACAGCATGTTTCTAGGGTCACGGAATGGTGACATTGCCGTTTATCTGAACTGTTTGAACGAGACACATGAGAGCACAAGCCTTACTCCTTGTCGCGTGTTGCAAAGCGTTCACGGACAAGACGCGGTTACGACTATGCGCTGGATATCTGCAGACCATATTGCCACGGGAGCAGCATCCGGATGCCTCGTATCGGTCGGCCGCGATGGCACCTGTGCGATCCATCAGTGCAAGACCGAAACAAGACACATCGAAACATTGCTGGTCCATCAAGCGAGGACTCCATTCGGACCGCACGTCGAAGGCGTACACATCGAGCCAGCCACTGACACTCTCGTCTTCTACGGCTTCCGGAGCAAGCAATTCGTTGTCTACAACGAAAATAATGACGAAGAGATCATGGCTGTCGAGTGCGGCGGTGCTCACCGCAACTGGTCCTTCAACCCTACGCCGAAGTGGACGGGCGGAACCTTCGTGTGGACGAAAGCTTCCAAGCTCAACTTAGTCTCTCAGCCAGAAGCCGCGCATCGAACTGTATGTAGTGGCGGTCACGGAAGGGAGATCAAAGCTCTCGCTGTATCGCCTGCATCCAGACAGTATTCTACACACGGTCAGCTCATTGCGACGGGCGCCGAGGACACAGACGTTAGGATATCTGCCTACGATACACGCTCACGGAAGGGGTTCAGATGCCTACGAATCCTACGGAAACACGTCACGGGTGTGCAGAAGCTGCAGTGGTCCCAAGACGGCAGACACCTATTCAGCTGCGGCGGCTTCGAGGAGTTCTTTGTCTGGCGCGTGCGGAGCGTACCTGCGATCGGAGTTGGCGTCGTCTGTGAGTCCGTGTGCCCTCCAGGGGTTGAGCGGCCCGACCTGCGGATAATGAGCTTCTCTGCATGGCAAGAGGAGGCTGCGGTTGCAGGTGCAGATGCAGAGCTCGAGCGAGATGCAGAGTTTTTGATCACTATGGCGTACTCGGACTCGACAGTAAAGGTAAGCGGGCCATTCAGCTCACCTCGTGCACGTCAGCACTGACAGATGTAGATATTCCGCTACACATCCACCCCAGCCCGAAAGCACTGGCAGCTCCTCCTCACGGGCAACTACCTGACATCCTGTCTCACGCAATCCGCCTACCTCCTGCAATCCCCCCACTTCGTCCTCGCCACCACCAGCACAGACGGCCACCTCGCCCTCTGGACGCTCGGCGCACCACTCACCCACTCACGCGACGCTGCAGCAGTCGTCGTCCCACGGGCAGCCGCGTGGCAGGTGCGCCTCCGCATCCACCAGAGCACCATCAAGTGCATGGCGGAGCACCTCGTCGACGCCAACACCTGGCTACTCGTCACTGGCGGCGACGACAACGCGCTCGCGCTTACGCGCATCGACTCCATCGACCGCGAGATCGAACGGGCTACGCTGCCGGTCCCCAGCGCACACGCAGCGGCCGTCACCGCCTTGGCTGTCATTCCCGGCCTCCAAGAGCCCGTGCAAGGACGTCGGCACCTGAGAGTCGTGACGTCGAGCAACGACCAGCGGATCAAGGTCTGGGCCGTCTCCGTCGATCCGAACAGGCGCGGGGTCGATGGGATAGCGGTGGAGAAGGTGCACGATATCTTCACGCCGGTGGCGGACGTGTCGTCGATGGAGGTCATGGAGGACGATGGGTCCGGTGCGAGAGTCCTGCTTTGCGGCGTTGGAATGGATCTGTGGCGGCTGTCGGGATAGCTATGGAACGCGTAGGTACTGTGGACTTCGTAGAAGGTTTGGCATCGTATGCAGAATATTACATCCAACCACTCCGGTTCCGAAACTGGTCGGGACGCAGCAGCGGTACGTATTATTCGAAACAACAAACCCCCAGCCATGGTCAGGAGTTATCGCTCGCTGCTTCTTTCTCCATCACCAAAGCCGCTCCACATGCGCCTAACCAACGAGCTACTCGCGCCCAACCGACGAACCCCAACCAAGCAGCAGAACACCCACGCAAGCATCCAGCCATCCCACCTCAACTTGCGAGATGCACGAAAAGGGAAGCACAGCAGTCCCGACGGACGCCAAGCAAAAAAAGATGATTCGGAATTGAGCCGAAGGCGGGGCTCGAACCCGCGACTGTGAGAACTGTCAGTGCAGTTCGGCTACGTGAATCTGGCGCCGGAGGCGTACCCTTGAGGTTAAGAGCCACACGCTCTACCGATTGAGCTACCCCGGCATCTTTAGTGGTAGATTGCCATGTTTATCAACATATACTATGGCAAAATACTTGCAGTGTATCCAGGATTCAGACGTATTGTCTAGTTACCAAGCACGTGTGCGTTTGTTGGAGCTGTAGCACACTTCCACGTAGAAGCCGATAGTGAGGCAACGCCACAGATAGAGCAGCAAAGGTGATTGCCAAGTTCGGGCTGAACGTCGCGGCACATGCACACTTGTCTGCACATCAAAATCGAGACGCGCGATACGCCCAAGGCCAGGCTATCATCAACGAAGCTCGCATCTCTTGTGTCATCGTTCTGAAGCACCGCTCAGTGGTAGTTGCAATTATTGCCTCCGTCGAGCAAGTTACGTAGCTAATTATACATACATTGTCGATGCTTGTCGTACATGTCGCGCGCGTGTCTGTGTGCGAGTCAACGAAGCATGCTGACGCCGAAGAGTGCTAATGATCCATCGAGCGCCGGCGGATGAAAAACAACTCCAAGAGTGCGTGCTCCCTCTATACGTAGCTGCGCCAATAACCATGCGAGGGAAACTGCCTTTTACATGCTGGTTGGACCAGATATCGCGTGGGAAGACGATGTAGAAGGTATTGATGTTTCAAGAGTGTTTGGATCGCGAAGATGTGAGGGGAGCGATCCGAATGTCGGCGCACCAACGGGATGTACTATAGTCCGCGGTATAAAAAGAGGAGCGGCGCAGACTGCAGAGATACCATAGGAGCCTGGTGGAGAAACTAGAGTTGGCATGTGGCTCTCCCAGTATTTCGCGGCTCGGTTTGGTCATCGCTGGCAGTGCTCCGGGCATCGCCTTACAACCCACCTCTCCCACATCTTTCGTTGGAGATTGCTGACCAAAATCCCGTCATCGCCAAGGTCGTCTGCGCTGTCTGGATACGAGCGTCCATCACAGTTGCACCAGGGTATCGAGGATGGCGTGTCCGGACGCAAAACTGGAAAGTTGATCTCGTGTGCTGCCGGGCCGTGCTCGTCATCCGACTCTCGCTCTTCGTCAGAATCCGTAAAAGCGCTGCTGCCTTCGGAACGGTCGTGGAAGTCACCGTTGTCGGTGTGATGCTCGAAATCGCCGTCGCTCTCATCCTCACTTTCACTAGCACCGCCTGGAGGGTCGTCCGGCACCTCTGCTCCTGCGACCGCCCACTGTTCGTCGAAGTGCTTCTCGTATCCGATCCGCCGCAGACTGACCCAGTCAAGGCGCATCATGTTATCCCGCAAGTGACCCAGTACATCTTTCCACATGCTGCCTTCCTTCAGCAACACATCTCTGAGCCTTAGTCCTTTCAGCCTCTCTCTGTGTCGATCGGCCAAGGCGACAATCTCCTCGGCGTCTAGCTTCCAGCCTTGGATTCCAAATGCCAGAAGCTTCTCCCATCTCACGTGGTGGAAAACTTCCTCCAGCCTCAAGCTGAGTGGTCGGTGCGAAGGAAAGCCAACATGTACTGCTTGCATGTTCTTTGCCGCCGTGAATACAGTCTTGAAAAGGCCGGAGAGTTCTCTCATCTTGATATCTAAATCCGTACCATCGTCAAAATGCAACTCTAGACACGTGAGCCGTTCCGCAAGGGTGGAGAAAGATTTCGGCGGATGTTCAGCTAGAACAATCGCGCTTTGTGGACTCAGCATAGGCGATGAGAACCTCGAGCATGGTGACCTTGATGCAAGCAATGCGGCTCCGATGGTTCTGGTACTGTGTGAACATGCCGGTGCCCACTTCAGCTCCACCAACTGGCTCAAGTCGTCGTGTTGTCGAATGTAAGAGAGTAGAACGCCGTCTGCTTGATCTTGAACCCGCAAAATCTGTACATGCTGTAGAGATGTGAATGCTGATAGTGCCTTTTTAAGTACTCTTGCGTCTTCCTCTGATCGGACTATCTCTTTCTGCTCATCGATCTTACGAATGAAGTACCGCACGTCAAGCGAACCCAGACTGTCTTGTAGGTCCGGGAGAAGCTCACGCACACGCTCTCGCCCTGGAACATCGTCATTGGACTGAACATGTAGCTCGGGAGTATGCCTACCTTCAACGTAAAAATATGGGACCATGTAGCTGAATTTCTTGACGTGCTTGGCAAGGTGCGGTTGCCCTGCAATTTTGTCCAGACGTCTAAATCCATCTCGAGAGAACCGCGTAGTCACCCTTGCAAACTGGTGAAGCGCGCCTAGCTCGGAGAATCTTTTGCACACAAGTCTGAAGTATCCTATGTCTTGCGCTTGGTCTGGTGCTGGCGCAGGAGGCGGCTTGAAACTCTCCTGCGACAGGTAGGCACGCCGGTCGAGGCTCACCAGCTTCTCTGGGTCCGCTTCGATGTGATCCAGTATATCGCGAAGCAGCTCGTTAGAGAGCGTGAGTAGTCCAGAACCACCAGAAGGAGTTGCCATCGCCATCCCGGCTAGCGCGGGGTAAGCGGTGCATTCACCCTCGGACTCACCTCACAGAGCAGACTCGAGGCCAAGGCAGAGACGGAGATGGATGCGCTAGGGGAGGGAGGACTGACGGGTGTCTCTCAGGGCTCTAGAAGCGATGTTCTCTTATGCAAATACGTGACGGAACAAGCGAGCGGACAGCGCAACAAGAACTCTACGTAAAAGCAAAGGTACAGATGCATCGTGACAGCAGGCGCAGCGGTGTCAGCCGAGCGCCATCGTCCCTAGGCCTTGTCCTCGACCCCCGAGTGTAGTTTGGAGGCGTCTTTCTGCGACCGAGATTCTAGGAGACGTCCGAATAGCGAATGAAAATCCATAGCCCAGGTCACATGACCCGAAGACGACGCAAACACCCGCATGATGGACCATGCAGCCAGTCGGATCCAGGAGAGGCCTGCAGCTAGGCGTGGGTTACTGCTCGGAGCGGCTTTGTTAGCGTTTGGGGGGAGATGAGAACATCCTGGGAGATGATGCATCGCTTTGCTGGCACTCGCCATACGAATCGACGACCAGCCCCTCGAGAAGCTTGGGGCGGGCGTGGAAAGCTTGTTCTGGGCCAGTGTGCCCATTGACTGTCGACGATATCACCATCTCTTGTCGCAACATGAGGCGAGGAAGCACTCAACGGTAGTGTTGTACGTAGAGAGAGTACATCAACCTTGTGTACGTCCAGAGGTGATAGTGGGGTCGGCGCAAAAGTCCCGGCCTTCCGTTTGGAATGAAGCTGCCGTCGCTGCCTGCCAAGACAATGTAACCACTCGAACATTGGAGCACGCAATGGGAAGCGATTGCAATGTACACTGCAGCAAAGCATTGTCGGGGTTCAATTTGTGAGTCTCGTTCCATCGAACCGCTCGCGCTTGCATGACCTACCACTGCAAGCTTCTATTCGTCGACAACTATATCGAACGCCTTTGTCAGATGGTAGTCGAGCCGTCGGAAGTCCTGCATCACCTGGGAACGAGCAGACCGCATGGATTGTCATGCAGTGAATCTCCGAAGCACTCATGAGCGGCAGACGCCCAAGACATTCTGAAACCCTGCTTTGTATCTCATGACGCCTTGTACCACCAACCCTCTGGAGACTAGAATCATTGTCTGCTGCTATCTGCTCGAGATAAGCAGCTCTATCCAACAAAACACACCTTAGGGGAGAGCCTGCGAAGTGAGGGATTCCTGTGTTTGAACGACCTCAGGTGGCCGAGTAAACAGTTTTGCAGACCGAGCATTTGGCGGTGGGCATCTCAATGAAGTACTTAAGCGGAGCCTGCAGTATGCACTGCAGAAACAAAGCGGCGATACCAGACTCCGACTCCTCGAGACGTCAGCTCTGGGTTGCTCGATCTGCCCTGCTGTATGCTTGCTTTGTAGCGCAGTAGGAACCAACTCCAGTACCGTTCGTGCAACGTCGGACAGAGTAAGAATACTAGGTGATGGACTACTTCTCTGCGTGTAAAAGTAACAACATCAATGTCTAACAGTACACCATTCAGTCATGACGTCCCATCTACCAAGCACTCTCCGCCAGGACGTTACGCAGACGAACAACAGAGTCGTCTTCCAGGTTGTAGTCACCACCCAGAAACTTCAAGGGTGATCGCCTGACAAGGAATAGCCAACTGTGCCGTGACGCAGTGGTATAGAACGGAGAAACACGCGATTGCGTGGGCCGGAATGTGGTGTATGAATTGCTATGTGAAAGGACGATCCAGAACGCCTCTTCATGTGAGGAAACATAGAAGGAAGCTTCGTCATAGCCGTGCCGTCCGTCGATCGATGACGGGGAGGGAGTAGAGATGGGTGAGAATGGATGTGCAAATGTCGGAGCTTGAGAACGCGGACGTACAGCCGAAAGTTGAGAGCCTGGTTGAGTTGAGTACAGATAGCACGAAGACAGTGGGCACCAGTATCCCTCATGATGCCTGCTGACGATTGATCGTACACCCGAGGCTCATTTGTACCATCCCGAATTCGGAGCTTGGCTGCTGCTCGGGCCTGATTTGACGGGCCCGCCGCCGTTGTGGACAACAACTACAGGTTTGGTGCCATACACGGACGACCGAGGAGAGCTACCATTTGACGCAGACGAAGAAGGGTAGTAGGGTGGAGAGGGGGAAGTGCTGTGTTGACCTACAAGGGTGTTAGTCGAGAATGCTGTGTCGCACACAGATGGTGACGATGTACCAGAGGGGACCCAGGTTGGGTACGAGACGGCTGCTTTGCCGGACGTGCCCATGCTGTAGTGCTTGGACATGGCGTTGGTTTGGACTTGACAGTTGTGTTTGTTGTTGATGGATGCGGCGAGGTCTTCGACAGTTGGTAACTCGGGGACGTTGGCATTGATTAATTCGGAGGTTGTCTGCGGCGAGGTCGAAAGAGTGACCAAGGAAGCCAGTGGCACAGACGACGATAGTAGTAGGAGGTCTTGTAGTGGAAGCGGAGTAGTTATGAGGTTACAGTTCAGGCAATACGAATACTTGTTATGGCAACCACAGTAGCGTAGTGTTCTCTGTGCAAATCAACGACGACAGTGAATCAGAGAAGGAGAAAGAGAAGAGAAGTATTCTTTGTACTTTGTATTTATAGTCGACCATATCGGAGACTCGAAAAGGTACTCGGTGACCGGTGCTTTCTGCCTAAGGTATGAGTCGAAGGGCGGTGCAAAGCGGCCCCAATGGCCAAGTACGCGAGGCAGACTTCATAGTTTCAGGCAACGACACACTTTCACTGACGATGACGAGGCACGCTATTTAGGAAAACAGTCGTCGCGCCAAAGTAAGACTCCTGAAAGACACGGAGCATTGAGTCGACAGTCTGACGATGCGATCGACATTGGTCGTCACAGTATGAGCCGCAGGTCCGATGCACAGTTGTAGCACG
>NAJN01001076.1:0-14157 GCA_005059845.1 Cryomyces minteri
CTTTGCAGGCTGCTTCGTCCTCTTGATAAAGTCAACCTGGAAGTTCGTGTCTTCATTGTTGTCCCAGTAGTCTTGACCGTTCACATTGTATCGGACGCAGAGCAGCATAGTCTTTGTCTCGAGGTTTGCCAGGTCGGCGAGCTTGATGTTGAAATTGAAACGATCTAGTCCGTCGTTTGCTTCCTTCTTTCGGACATCGTTGTTGTATTCTGCGACGACCTCCGAAGTCGTTTTCCAGTAATCCAGCGTGAATCGTGCAATGACGATCTTCTGGAACGAAAGATTTTGCACGGCGACCGACCCAATTAAGACCTTGTTGTCCGACGAGAGGAAAATTCGTTCAACCCTCACAGGCTGGGTCTTCCTCTCAAAGGTCTCTCGTGGGAAGTTCGCCAGGCGGATTTCCCACTCAACGCGACGGGTAGAAGGACTGTCCTCTTGGCCCCATGGGTACTCAGTCTCGCTGTCGTGTGTCTCCACAGGCGACGAGCCGGCGCTGACAGCAATCGGCTTGTCGACGGTTAAGAAGTGTCTGGTTTCTACAAGGTCCGTGTTGAAGTGGACGGACTTGTACGTAGGACTTCCTGGCATACTGGAGTATCGCCGTCTTGACCTTGGTCGGATCGCTGGTTTGACGAGCTCGCCCGACTTCTTGCGAAGCAAAGGCGGCTTGCGATGCACGTCGTCGTCTTCATCCTCCTCGTCGCTATCGTCGGAAGAAGCGGCTGGCGACTCGGCGAATTGGGTGCGTGATGGGATCAGTATGGCAGTTTCGGTCGATGAACGCGAATGGGAGATTTTTCGTGCTTCCTGACTGAGTGCTAGTCTGGAGTCGATGGCCGAAGACCGGTCAGCTGACTCAGTCGCAGGAACCTCGACTCCGACGTTGTTGAGCAGTTTCGCTATCTCTTCGTCCGCCCGGTTTGGAGAGAAGTTTCTTTTTAGCCGGATGTTACGTACTGCGGTTCGCAGCTCGGCCAAGTCACCCTCGTTCTTCATCTGCCTGCCTCGCATCCGGGTCCCGCTCTCGTCACCGTCAGACTGTTCTGGAGACTCTGGAGGAGACAGAATGGCACCTGTCGGGATCGCCTGGTCGTTGAGAGGAGGAGGGGACTGACGAATACTGCCATTGGTCACGATATCCGTTTCGGGTGCTGTTCTCACCTCCATTTGCGACGATTGCGGGCCGTTTATCGACGGAGACCGACGTTGCTTGCTGAGGTATGAGAGCGATGAGGTCGATCGGGGTAGGCCAGGTCGTTGTGGACTCGGCGCTACGCCGGACTGCTCCTGATGCCAGGAATGGGTCCGACTCAGACTAGGACTTGTGGGTTTCGAGGAGGCCGGGGACTGCCCGGCGGGTGGAGTGTAAGGCATCCTATCGGCTTGACCGGGTGTGTTGCGGGGATATGGGGGCGGTGCTGAGGTCTGCGGAGGATAGTGGTCAAGGGTTCGATGGCATTACAAGAAACACTAGCAATTTAACACGCTCTGTGTGCGGTAGCAACAAGAGTCAGCTCGAGCTCGAGGATTTGTCGGGTGGACAAGCTCCTGGTAGTGAATGACGACTCACGGTAAGATAACGAGAAAGCGTCTCGACGACGGAGACGCTTCGGAGAGAGAATCTGTAGGGTCGAGGAGGCGACAGTTGAGAGCACAGCTAGTCAAAGCGGTGCCCGTCGAATCGAGGGAGGGAAGAGCAAGCAGAGACGGCGAGATTCTCCGGCCAGCGAGGTCTTCTCGTACGAGGAAAGCGAGTCCCGAGGGCTTCCGGTGTTCTCAACCTGGAAAGCTCCTGCTGTGTATGGGGAGACGAGGTGAAGCAAAGAAACCGAGTCGGAGCAGCTACTGAGCGATTGTCGACAGAGCCCTGCGCGGGAGGGCGAGACCCTGATAGATATGGCAACACTGGCTGTGGACTGATGTTTGTGCGGGTGTTGGGGAGGTGCGGTACGGTTGAAGAGTTGAAAAGTCGGTTCGGGCTTAGCTGTGCTGGCCTCGAGGCTACCCTTGCACTGTCTCGGCCCAGCCAGTGGCACGTCTGCTCTCCAGATGCCCCAAGTGGCCCCCCAAGTGCCCCGAGTGTCCCAAGTAACCCCTCGTACTGTAGTGTGTGGGCAGCAAGCGACTGGCCGGCCGGGGGGCTTGCAGCAGAGCAAGCACAGGGACCCACCTCAACAGACCGAGAGCGTGTGTGGGGGCGCTTAAGGTTCTGACCAGTGTGGTCAACAGTCCGTCCAATCCGGATTGATTCAGGATCTGCCCCGAGTGTCCCAAGTAACCCCTCGTACTGTAGTGTGTGGGCAGCAAGCGACTGGCCGGCCGGGGGGCTTGCAGCAGAGCAAGCACAGGGACCCACCTCAACAGACCGAGAGCGTGTGTGGGGGCGCTTAAGGTTCTGACGCTGCAGTAGTCTGCCGTGAGAGGCAGATAGCGGCAAGGACCGGCAGCGTCGGGCGTGCAAGTCAAAGACGAATGGGTACGCGACAGGTACAAAGCGAGGACACGGCACCAGCGGACGCGCGGGGAGGTTGTCCCACAAAGAAACACGGAACCTTGAGGGGGACGTGGAAGAGCGACGGCTTCTATTTGGGTGACCCACGATGCTGTACGCTTCCCGGCGACGACGACGACGCCCACGCCCACGCCCACGCCCACGCAAGCCGAGGCGAGTCGAGTCTCATGCCACAGACTGCATGCGCGATCATGCTTTTCCAAGGTCTGAGGGCAGAGCTGACATCGACGACCGTTTCCGTGCGGAAAGACTGAGCGCCAGAACGTTAATCTCCTCGACACCAGCCACAGCATGTTTGAGTTGCGCGCGGCCCCCGCCCTAGTCTCTCTACGCTCGCTTCTCGAGCATCACCTCACTCACACTCGAAATGCTCGTCGACGTTTGACGAAGCCCACGTATACTGAGCCACCACACACAACACCCGGCTTTTGCATGTGGTGTGACGCTCACGTATTTCTTCGTTGATGCCCTGCTCCATCACCACTCCTGCAAGATGCATCCTCGAAGTACTCGGACGTCTGCTTCCGGGGATTGACAAGCGCCCATCTCGACCGCTCGTTCCTCGCTTGTTTACCCCAGCTTTTAGCGCTGCTGCCGTCCGTTCCCAGGCTCGGGCGAAAAGTTTCCATTGTGCTTCACTGCTCGCGCTGCTCTGCATGCAGCCTACCTTCGAACGACTTTGTAGTTCGATGGATGTATAAGGGCCTTGTGTGTAAACAGATCGATATCAAGAACGCCTGGTATAGATGCAAGTGCCCCTGTCGCTCCATGTAAATGCACAACACACGCTCCGGGTTGGACGGTGAAGCGAGCGATAATCCCGATCACCTTCCATCAACGCTCATACCATCGGCACTGTCTGCCAATAGCTCGTCAGCGCCCAGTCCCATCTCTTCACCAACCCTTCTCACTACACCCTTTAATGCCTTGCACGCCGGACTGTCCGGGAAGCTGTCGAAAAAGCTCTCTCCGAAATCACAAGACATGCCTATTCTTGGGTCCAGAGGCACAGCGCCCAGGAAGGGTATTCCTGTGTCCTTTGCAAGCCGCCGCGCTCCCCCTGTAGTAGCCTTGAATATTTGCGATTCGTGCGTGCATTTCGGACACACGAAGCCAGACATGTTCTCGACAATCCCCAGGACCCTGATCCCAGCCTTGCGGCAAAAGTCTATCTCTTTCCTCACGTCTAGAAGTGAGACCTCCTGAGGTGTGGTGACCAGTACCGCACCATCAACGCCCGACTCTTTCAGGTACGAATTGACAGAGAGATGCTCGTCCGAGGTTCCTGGTGGTGTGTCCACGACTAAAAAGTCCAGCTCTCCCCATTCCACGTCCATCAGGAATTGCTTGATGAGTCCGTTCTTCTTCGGGCCTCTCCAGATAACGGCGTCATCTCTATTGGGCAGCATGAACTGCACGCTCATGGCGCACAGGTTCTCACTCACCCACACTGGACTCCATCCACCGTTGCTGACGTGTATGGCTTCCTGCTCCACGCCCATCATCTTCGGGATACTCGGGCCGCAGATGTCCGTGTCCATGATCCCAACAGTCGACGCAGGGTTCGACGCGAAGGCGTGCGCGAGCATGGTCGTGAACGTAGACTTGCCCACGCCACCTTTGCCAGAGAGAACGAGCAGCTTGTGTTTGATCGAGGAGAGGCGCGCGGTTATGGCGGGGATGTCCGGGTCGGGCCCCTTCGGCGCCGTGGCGCATATCTGTTGGTTTGGACAGCCAGCGCAGGAATCGGCTTTGCCTGCTTGCTGCGACTCAGGTCCAGGACAATGCTCTGACCAACGTGTCAGAGGAGGTTGGCGACGGCTGGGTGGTGAGACTTGCCTGGCTCAGGCGCAACGAGCTTTGGAGCCGCGTGAAGAGGCGCATTGAAGTCCACGAGCGCGGGTTCCTGCAGCATAGGAGCCATAGTAAGGCGATATGTTTAGAAACAGCCTCGATGTTCGATTCCAAAAAACAAGTGTCTCGGGTTGTAGATGTGGTGTGTTCATGAAGAAAAAGGTGGTTGGTAATGAAATGTGACGCAAGTTGGGCGGCGACCGTTTTCTGCCCAAGCGATCTTCACGCCTCAGCCGTTAGAAGTCGCGCCATTATTGGTACCCGCAGCGAACCAGCAATGGCCCCACATCGTAAGTACCTATACTGCCACGACTTCGACCAACATCTCTGTTCTACTTTTTTCGAGACTGATCCGTTTCAATGTGAGTGGGAGCGTCAAAACGTTGTCTAACGCTGTGCAGACGCCTTCTGTATTCTGAGATCACCCTGCGTCGTTGACGACCAGTTCTTCACGCCAACCTCGACTTTTGTCAAACTATTAGCCACCTCGCACGTCTACCTAAGGTAGTCTGTACCACTCTTTGGCTTGCAGTAGCCTCCACGATGTTGGCCAGATGACTTGTGCATCGTGGCTTTGCAATTTGGAACTCGGCATCTCGGAATGCCATGTTCATGACTCGACGGACTGCATACGGCACACAGCAGCCACCGTTGCACTCGCACCTACGTTGGTCTACTCAGGGGCAAAACAGGCAAACAGGCACTGGCTACGGCGCTTTGGAAAGCTGCTCACGAGGACACTCATTACGGATCAGACCAACGTTACAACATGCCAAGGTCTGCCAAAGCTGAGCTTTTTGTCTACGACGTGCCACTGACTCGAGGTTGAAGCCAAAGTTGGCTTCGGCCTTCCCTAGCGAACGCGTGGGCTCCAATTATGGCGCATCACCGCTTTTGCAGCGTTTCCTCTTCGAGGGCTGTCAACGAATCACCATCTCGTCGCGCCAGGTCGCCGTGAAACTGGCCTGCGGGGAACCCGGCAACGAATGGTGCACGGGCTGTTTACTTTCCGCTTTTGTTTACGGTGTTCCCTTCCTTTGGCCTTGGCGCCGAAGAGAGAGAGATGCGGAGTTGGACGAGTAATCCAGGAACTGGATGGAAAGTTGCTTCCCAGCTCAGCTTTCCGTGTATCCAGAGTTTGCGCTTTTTCTTCAACGCGCGAAAGAGCGAATTCTACCTGTCGTCGTCGCAATGTAGCTGAAACGTGCTCTCGGCTCCTAGGCTGCATGAGACACGTTTCCGCTCCGCGGACCCACACAGCTCGAGTTACGGCCTGCATTCTGGATCTGGTCTTCAGCCAGCCGCCAACCGGGTTCCAGATGTGCAGAGATGACATTCCTCATGACCTGATGCTCCATCGACGCAGTGCTGGGGTAACGATCAAGCGGCGAGTAATCTGGACTGTCGGTGGTATCTTGCTGAATCGAGGGACTGGTGAGCGTCGCCGCAGAATAGCGGTCTGATCAAGGCGCTCAGCCACAGGTCCACAACCCGACAATTATCGTGATGGCGTCCACGTCGCTCGACTGCGCTGTCAACATTGGGACCGATTGTCAGCAAGATGCTCTAGGCCATCGAATGGACCGTATCAGCTTCTTGTTTTCCACTGATTGCGAGAAAGTTGTAACGGAGGTTTAGAATGCCACGGCCACGATGTGGGTAAAATTGCGCAATTCAACGGTGCGCCTCGTCGCGTGTTTTGGCATGAACGTCGCCAGACCCACCAGCGACTTCATGTTGAGTCGATCTAAGCTGGTAGTGAGATTTTGCTCGACACCTCTTGCATGTCAATATTCTATGCACAGGATACTTCTCCAACCTAGATGAGTGTTGCATGAGGAACGGCACCAGTAAACCCTCTAGCGACATGAGTTGAACTCTGTTACTGAAGCAGGTACATTGTTTCTCCTCGTCGTTCGTTTCATCACTACACGTATCTTATGGTACTCCCAAACTGACCGACCCATCGGTGTTGTTGGAGTACTTCAGTTTTCGTATCTAAGTACCAAGTCTGTCCTCGAGAAGTACTCGAATATCCTTTACTCACCGCCCGGTAACCGTCCGATCCTCTGAGAACAAAGACCCACTCTTTCCAAGCCGCTTTACATCGTTACACCTGCGCGGGACGCATGTGTTTCTCTTACAATGTGGGGATATAACATAGATCGTTCTAAGGATCTCACCATCTGTTGTGGAGACTGGATCCATGGACGGGTCCGACATGCTTCGGCCCAGAACTCCAGGCCTGTCGTCGCCATCATCCTCCCTATGGCTGGTCGTCATCCTGCATGAGACGGAGACGATGCGACAGGCTCCGCATTGTCCAGTAGGATCGACCTCATGACAGGTGATCGTCGAGGGAGAGCTTCAGGTACTTCACAAGCATCCTCAGCATAACGCAACGGGCCAGGACAGAACTGGAAGGACCGAGCGAGATCTTCCTCCTACTCGTCCGAAGACGACATGCTCCGTGCCGCCCTCACCAGTACACCCGAAGCGAACGGCTAAAGAGTCGCACAACGGTGTGAAAGAACACAGATCCCAGACCGCCAGAACCGTCCATACAGAGTCGACACCGTTGCATGCCGCTGACAGTATCATGCAGGCGCCGCAGCCTCCAACTTCCACCTGCAGA
This sequence comes from Cryomyces minteri, assembly GCA_005059845.1. NCBI lineage: Eukaryota > Fungi > Ascomycota > Dothideomycetes > Cryomyces > Cryomyces minteri. The sequence continues at coordinate 7,005 of NAJN01001076.1, forward strand.
CCTTCGACCGTACTGACATACGCGCCACCACGCTCACCGCATCTCCCCGTGGGGACACTCGTGGGACGATCCCTTCCTCTTCGCGTACTAGACGTCAAAGAATAGTGAGGAGACGTTCCAGAAGAAGGCACAACGAACCATCTGGCTTGAGGATGCACGCACGTCTTGCGACACCTCCTTCCGGACCCGGACCGGATACCCTGTTTGTGCCAGCGAAGCTTACGCGCGCGGCTTGCACCCGAAGCTTGCCCGTCGTCGCTTACCAATTCATGCATGGTACGTTTGTGCGAAACACTGCAGTAAGCTTTTCTGCAAGCAAGAGAGCTGTGCGATTGGACATGATGGTCTTGTCGTCATACTCGTCGTGTTCGGTACCGTGATGCTGTGCTCCCACATTCTCATTGTACTGGTACGAGCTCGAGCAACTCCTGATGTGTATGGCGTGACTTCTGAACGCCCAACGTCTTTTCCCAGAGGATGATGGAGTCAGGTTGCAACGCGGCGTTACGAGCACGCCACGCGTGCAACGGCCCTCCCCAACAATACGTGTGATGCCGCCGCGCTGTGCTCGCGATGATCCTTATCAGATTTCAGACCCACAGTGGAGCTCGCGTCACGCATACTTGGCGCATTGCAAGTGAGTCTGGAGATTACGGAGGCGGGACGACGAGGGAGGAGGAAGTTAACTCCATAGGGGCTTCAACAGTGGAGCGGTTGTTGTATGTGCGGAGTATTGCATAACCATGCACGACCTGCATGAACGAATGAGACCCCTTCCACGACAGAGTTTGAAATCTCGCCGCCAAATTTGTCGACGGTCGAAATGTCGGTGCAACTCTGCAACTCCGAGTGCGACGTGTCGAAAGAAAAAACCTTTGCTGGACCCTGATGTGCACCTCGGAGCGGCGTGGCTTGATGCGCGCAGGGAAGATTTTGTTCGGTTTCGCGCGGGATGAGGGCCTGGCATGTGAAGATCAGCGCCGTTTAGTCAGGGCACAGTGAAAATCGCTGCCGTAGAAAGAATGACGGGAGTGCGAATGGAGGAGAAAAGGGTCCTCGTTCTGCGTCGCGGAGCTGCGCGTCGGGCTTGCGTGGGTCGAAGCTTGTGTGCAGGACCGAGCGTGTGGTGTGCGGATCAGGGAGTTGACTTCGAGGTACTTCGCGATGCTCTGTCCTGAATGGTCGAGTGGTCTTACCATCACGAGTGGTCTGCAGCGTGTCTACCTCCAACACATCTTCTGCATACTTTATCGGCGACCTCCGCCTCCGTTCTCGACGTCTCCGCGGTTCGGTGTGCCAGGCTCTCGCGGTCTCTTGGCACCTCGTCGCACGGCATGGCTCATGCGCAGAAGACATGTTCGTCGAGCGTCACGATCGGTGGGGAGAGTCTGGAGAACCCTGTAGATGGGCGATTGGGGCGCAATTCCAACTGATGATCCCAACTGGATGTAAAACGGCAAAGATCGCCACAGTCGTACGAAGCTACTTGGTACTTTCAGGGTACTTGCGATGGCGGAGAAGAGGTCGGCGACCGGCGCCTCTGCTGTTCCGGAACGCGCGGGGCAGTTGAGGGGGAGTTGAGGTGAGGCTCTGCAGTTGGCATAATCAGATCATCTTGATTATCGTGGTTAGTCAGCCAATTGGAGCTCCAACGTCCTATGATGTTTATGTGAGGCTCGAATAAAGCCAGTACGTGCGATAGATCTCACGAGTCCACCCAAGGTAGCGATTGGAGTGTCCTTGTCAAAGAGCTTAACTGACAGCTCCTAAGCATGGCTGCGCCAAGAACCCTCCTGCGACAAGCACCTCGCCTCCTCTCAGCATCACGGACACCATGTGCCACCACGCGCACTAGATATACAATACCTGCAAGGGGCACTGCATCTCCTTGGATCTCGTCAAGGTGGTCATCCACAGAAGCGCCATCGGCTCCCGAGGCGCCCGACTACCTCAACGAAAGCGAGCTGAAGATTTTCAACAAGCTAAAGCAAGAGCTGAGTCCGAGCAGGCTAGAGGTACACAGGCTCTCCTCCTCCGACTGTATCAGAGATGTTGGGGGGACTGATCCTGTGCGGCTGCAGGTCCAAGACATAAGCGGCGGCTGCGGCTCCATGTACGCCCTGGACATCGTGTCGTCGAAGTTCAAAGGTCTGCCTGTCATCAAACAACACAGGCTGGTGAATCAGGTGCTGGGAGAGGAGATCAAGGGCTGGCATGGTGTACAGCTGAAGACCAAAGCGGCGTGACGTGCTACGAGGAGTATCGCTGCGATGCTGAGTGGAAGCGAGAGGCGGCCGCAGCACCGGATGAGGACATGGGTGCGTCTGAAGACGATCACCCTTCCCAGCGACGCAGCCAGTGCTGGAGACGTCGTCGGTGCCATATGGCTTGAATTTTGGGGAGATCCGGCTCTCGAGGGCAGAAGCCTGTAAGAACTCGCTCGCCGTTGCAAGCTCGCAACAACGATGTTACTGTATGTACTATACGCTGCTCCGAGGGCTCCGACTCCTCACAAAATTACAATCAAAATTAGCGCTCTGGGCTGGAGCTGTTTCCTCGATAGTGGTGACGAAGAGAAGATCCCAGGGAGTAGCAGATCTAGCCAGCGACCAGCTAACATCCACCAAAGCAACCAGCCGCCAGGAACTGCGAACGAGCGCTGGTGGGTAGAGGAACGAGTTCAAGTGAGCACGTCTAGTAGCGCCTCCAAACCACGGACAGACGACGCGACGTGGAAATACGAACACCCCAGAGCGAATGCCCCAAACTCGTCCGGATCCACATTTCCTCCATCCCTCCCTAGGCTCGGCAATGGAGCAGGAGGAGCAGCCACGGCTCGATTGGAAGCGCCCAAAGCTTGCCAGCAGAACACAACAGACCGCTTGTTCGCGCTCGCCTCCCGAACGCCCGGACGAGACTAGCGCGACGGCGTCGCCAGAGGGTTTGTAGGCAGCAGGCGGTAGGACCACACGCGACGGCACCACCGCGCCGACCCGCTGCCGTAGACGCTGCGCTCTCTGCGTTGCGCCGCGGCGACTGCTCGCGGGGCCTTCCTGGCCGCTTCTAGCCCGGCCGGGTCGAGCGCGCACTGCTACGTGTCCCCTCCCTAGCAGCGGTCTCGACACGCGAGACGACGCGAAGGACGGGCAGTGCGTGACGACGGAATGCACACCATGACTGGGGCGGGATGTGGCATGGTACATGAGCACGGAGGGCGCAGATGGCGCCTGCCAGAGGCTCTGGATAGCGTGGGGCAGATGCGGCCGACTCGAAAGGAGAGATCCACGGGCAGCAAACCGCTATCACGACCCAAGGCCCTAGCATCTCGGGCATCGTATCGACGTTCGACCAAACTCGGACAACCCGACCGCCACCTCGACGCAATGACTCGGTCGTGGAACTGTGAGGTCGTGCGTACTGCCTCAAGCCCGCAGTCTCGCACACAGCAGTCGAATCAGAACCAGAACCAGAACCAGAACCAGAACTAGAACCATGCACACAGCTTTACGACATTGAGAAGCGTTCCTCAAGTACGAAAGGAAACCGGAACGTCGGGGTTGCGGTAGAGGATTGAAAAATGGGAGCGCCGCTTACCAAAGCCGCAGAGATGGTATAGACAAGAATAAATCAATCAATGCAAGAACAGTTCCCAGCCAAACCCACAAGATGCCCACATCCGCAACCCGTAGATGCGGTCCGAACAGACTCCAACAGTGCTCATTGTCCTCATGCGCCAACCCCCTCTCTGTCGGAGATAGCTCCACTCCCCCTCGCCCCGCCAGCGCCCTGCCGCCTCCTCTTCCTCCCCGACTCCAGCTCAAACAACCCGTCCATACCCCCCCGGAAACAGCCCCTTGCCCGCCGCATAGACGCCCCACGCCCAGTCCCCGTTGATGTCCTCGACCTCGCGGATTTCCGCGCCCTTGGGAAACATCAGCTCGTCCGTGACGCCGGCGGCCGGGTAGTAGCTCCACAGCGCGAGGACGCGGAGGCCGATGCCGCCGTCGGGCGGGAGGCGGTGTTGCTGCGGTGGAGGAGGATCAGGGTCGGAGAAGGGGGAGAAGGGCGCCGAGAGAGATGCGGCGGTGGTGGTGCGGACCTCGTTATCCGGGTCACGCCAGCGCCATTTCGCCTGCTGCTGCTGCTGCTGATGCTGTGGTGTCGGCCCCACCTCCGTCCTCATATCGGCCGCATTGCGCTCCGCTCCCTCGCCATCGTCCTTGAGCGCCCACCCTCCGACCATCTCCCGCACGACAACGCGCCTCTGCCCTCCGCCCGCGTCCTCGAAGCCAGCCACAACCATGCGATGCCCCCTGAGACATCGCCGCCACCCCGCGGGCCCGTTGGCGCGACTGATCCTGCCCGCGGCGACGAGGGAGGTGTAGCAGGACGTGCAGATGTCGTAGCCGCCTTGTTGGCAGAGATGACAGTGGAAGCGCGTGTGCGAGGGCGGGATCGGGTAGGCGCAGATGGCGCAGGCGGGGCTGAACGTAAGTGGGGTGTAGACGGTGGGGGGAAGGCCAGGGATGGCGTTGGCGTTTAGGTCGGGGGATACGTGGAGGACGGAAGCGGCTTTGGGGGTAGTGAGGGGGGCAGAGTGGATGACGGCCCCGTCTGCTGTTGTTGTGGTGTGTTGGCTGTATGGGACCCGAGCGTTGGAGGAAGGGTTTGCGGATTTGTGCGTGACAGGGAGCAGCGGGTGCGTGCAGTGCCGACCTTGGTTGACGCAGGTGTTGCAAAACCCCCACGCGCCGTCGTTGCAGTAGTCGCAGTGCCAATAGCAAGCGTTAGCAAAGGAACTACAAACATCGCAGAAAACGCCCTCTTGAAGCCTCGTCGCTGGATCTTCGGCCGTCAGAATTCTCGCAGGGTCGCCGTTTGAGACAACGGACCGGCCAGCAGAAGGCTGCAGGTACCTCCGCCCTACGAGAACATGTGGTCGTTCGTGCCCTGGTGGAAAGCCGTGTTCGGGCATCTGCCGTTGATACCGTGCCATGGCAGCATAGCCGAAGCCGAACCAATGTTTGCAGCCTTTGCCGGCGCGGTAGCAACTTAGGCAGAGATCGAAGGTGCCAGAGTCGCACTCGGAGCAGTGGTAGTGCAGCTCGTGTTGGATGTTCCATTTGTTGCAATTCCTGCAGGTTATAGCGGGTTCGGGAAAGGTAGCGCGTGGAGCAAGAACAGATGCGAAGGATGGAGCTGCTGCTGTGTTTGCCGATGACGACGAAGGTCGGACACTACTACTGGGTGTTTCTAGTACAGAGGCAGGTGCTACGAGAGCAGGTGAACTGTGGTTCGTCGGTCTTGATTGTTGTCTGTTGTGAGATAGTGGATCGATGGCCTGACGAGCGAGAGGGTATACCGAAGCTACTACGACTGCTGCACCGGCACCATTGCGACTAGAGTCGGCTTCGACATCATTCGATCTCCTCCTTGGAGGGGTGTCGACCGTTGTCGAGAGATCTCGTTCACGACGGATATGCTCCGCACCGCGCTGGCTCTCTGGATCGGTAGTACTGCGATGATCCTGAGACATTCCTCGCCGCCTTTCTTGACTGCCTTGCATTGTCTGCGGCCTGTCTGAAAGATCGGTAGCCGACCGTGCCGCTGGATGCATGTCAGACGAGACTCTCGTGCTGTCACTGCGGTTCCCTGAACGAGCACTTTGCCGGCTAGTCTGGCTCGACGACCTTCGTTGCTGCCGCGGGCTATCAACTGTGGCGGCTTCGAACAGGTGGGGCCGTGAAACTGGTGGTCTAGTGTGCAATTGCTGAGATGCGCTGTCTGACCTGCCGTGCTGCCGTCTCCTCGTCTGTTCCTCATCCTGCGCTCGTTGCGTCGGACTACTCTCCTGTCTGCCGTGAGTTTGCAGCTCCCTCGACGCACTGTCTGACCTGCCATGCTGCCGTCTCCTCGTCTGTTCTTCGTCCCGCGCTCGCTGTGTCGCAACGTTCTCTGGCACGACATGGACCTGCAGCTCTCTCGACGCACTCTCCGATCTCACGCGCAGACTCCTCTCGAGTAGCTGCTCCCTGCTCTGCTGTACCACATGTGGCGTCCCCTGACTCCGCTCAGCCAATCCATCTCTTTCCCTGCGGCGGCCTGGACCTCCACCTTGCCAGCCAGAACTCCCCTCCCTCTCCCTCTGCCTCCTCCTAAAGGCCTGCGCGATCCTCTCGCTGATCTCCTCTTCCATGCCAACATCCACATGTGTGAGATCGATGCCGTCCAGCAACCCCTCCTCCATGATCTGCCGCATGATCTCTTCCTCCATCTCCTGGCTGTCCAGGTCGCTCGCGCTGAGCAGCGACCGCAGGCTCGACTGGTGTTCCACGCGCCGGCTCTCCGCCTCGCGCTCGCGGCGGTAGTGCTCCTGGCTGCGACCCTGCTCGTCCGCGCGGTAGTTCAGATACGTCGCCCCGCTGGCGGTCCGGGCTGCGGTGTCACGACGAGGGTGGCCGTGGAGGGTGCCGCCCCCTGGCCCAGTACGGCGGTCGCGACTTCCTTCTTGTCGTCGTCGATCCGGTCCAGCACCGATATCTCGCAAGCTCAGCTCCCGCACCTCGTCCAGCAGCCGCCTGTCGTCGTCCTCGTCAGCATCTTCCTCCGCCCGCCGCCGCGGCACCTTGGGCAGCACGCTCTCTCCCATCTTGTATATGCGGCGCATCTCGGCCTTCTCGTCCTCGCTCTTGCCTCTCCCCGGGTTCTGCAGCAGGAACATGTCCAGCAGCGTCGTGACAGTGGCGTTCGGGCGGGTCTCGCGTACTGCGGCGCGGCATTGTGGACAGGTGTAGGGATTTGGGGTCGAGGAGGTGCGCGCGGCGGTCGTCTGGAAGCCGAACCATTCCTTGAGGCACGAGCCGCAGAAGGTGTGCAGGCAGTCGAGGAGGGTGAGGGGCTGGAAGAGGACGTCGGTGCATATCTGCGAGGAGTCCAGAGGGGCTGGTCAGCTGGTGTATTCTAGCATGCCGTGTCGCGCAGTGCTACTGTTGTATCAAGGCTACTATCGTGTAGCACTACAGTAGTATCACCTCCGGTGTATGAACAGCATCACTCGTAGTAGTAGCGACGGCTGCACTCACCGAGCAAGTCAGCTCCTTCTCCAAATCCGCCAGTCCTCCAGGTTTCCGCTCCTCAGCCATCGTCCGCACTG
>NAJN01001077.1:0-14156 GCA_005059845.1 Cryomyces minteri
CAACTTGCGTTTCGTGCTAGGCATTGTTGCGTGCGTAGTCTTCGGAACGTCTAGAAGCTCGACCCGTGCATAGGTCTGATGCGAAGTTGAAAGTTTCATAGGCGGTGAGGGAAGAAAGAAAGACCGAGACCGACCGTTACCGGAACGAACGCTTCCTAGCGCCCATCTTTAACAGAACAGCAGATGCATCTTCCCCTACTGCGCAGCATTTGACTAAGGCTCACGCAACGCCTTTGATGCAGCCGCGCACAAGAACAGGTGGTGAATGGTCCTCGTATGACCCTCTACAAGCCAGATGTCGCCATACCGAATGTCGAGGATGACCATGGGCTGGTACCATTGATGGATGCTAGGCGTCCCTCCTCCTCCTCTTGTCATCCGCTCGTCGTTCCGTAACCTTGCTGTTCTACTCCAAAGACGAGGGTTCTTGACGTTGTAGTTGCCGTGCCATTAGGCTCTCTAGCAATGTCGGTGTCTCGAAAGTTTTGTCCTTAGAGAGAAGGACACGAGGAAGGAAACCCGCAACTTGCCGCTTCCTGAACATGGGGTGGACGAAACAAAAGTTTGTGTGACGGTGATAGAGAAGCACCCATCTCTAGGAGCGATTCATCGTTCACATCGGTTTATCCGTTGCAGACATCGTTTTCGTCTCTTGTGATCCGCTTTTTACCTCTGGAAACAACTTGTGTATTCACATCTGCAATGTGATCTCATTCTAATTCCGCACGTCTTTCCATCAGTGCTTAACACCTAAAGCAACACTTGATCGCGGGTGTAAGCAACGGTGGAACTAAGGGGTCTTCCTTGCAAAGCTCACGAAGTGTTGCTCTGCAATGAACCTTTCCAGCTAAGAACAGACTTCCATCTCATCTGCCAAAATCAAACCTCACCCGACCTACATACTCCACAGAATCTCCGCCTAGCCAGCGTTGCTCCACTTAAGAGTCTCTTAAAACACAGCAAGTAGCTCTCACCATGTGTCAGTACGCTCTCCACACTTTCTTATGTGCCCACTACACCCTGAGGATCGAGCATGCTTGCGAACAAGCGATCTGCTCAGCTACTGGAATAGTCTTCTGTCCTGACTATCCCTACCCAAGCACCTTCAACAACAACGACCCGAGCTTAGAGACTGTTGTTCAAGAGCATCATCTCGAAGCCTGCGGATTTGATCACTGTCGCTGGGTCGAGGGCGATGCTCCATACAACGGAGATTCCAACAAAGTGGTAAACCAGCATCTGGTTGATGACGATGATGAGGTTTGGGGGACGATTGACGACGGTGACGGGGGTTCGGGAACCTCTTCATCCACAAGCATGGAGGACTACCGGCTGCCGTTCCGTCCGCGGTGCGAGACTCAGAGTCGTGATGACAATGAGGCTTGGGAAGCTTTGTCGTCAACAAGCGTGAAGAGCGACACGGTGACATTTCGTACGCTGGATTCCAAGACTCAGGGTCCCGACAGTGAAGGTCAGCCAGATGCGAGAGTCGCGAGCGGTTCGAGGATGGGTTCGCTCTTCATGCAATGCTCTTCGACGCTTACCATCGCTGATGTCGTGTCGAACAGAAGCCCCGTCGAAGTTCCAAGAAGACTGGACGACGTTGCCAGTCAGAATCGTCAAGAGCGAGACCAAATCCTGACCGTGTCACCTGTACGACCCATCGACGTCTTCGCCCATCACAGACCGAGCAGCGAAGGTGACGATTCTCCGTCGAACCTACGACAGCGAACGCATGGCAACGTGCAACTGACGTTGACGATAGTACCTCGAAGCGAAGCTAGCAAGAAAGAGTAAAGTTGAAGGAGTGGACGCCTCGTGAAAGGGCAGTTATTGGGGTCAAAGCCCTGTTCAGTATATTGGAACCTTGGGATTGCACCTGGCAGTCAAATGATTCGGAACTTGCGCAACATGCAGCAGGTGACGAGGACATCAGGGCAGTTGATGAAGTTGGATCAATGTCCATTATCATTGTGTTTGTATGGAAGCTATGGACGTGTAGAAGAAGACGGCCGTGCAACAATTTGAAAAAAGTCGTCATGGCTCGACAGGATTTCGTCATCGTAAGAGACGATCGAATATCGTACCCAAAATCGCTGACCCTGATCGAACGGTACCAATTTGACCCAAACAGGTGAAGAGACCCATGGAAATGAACGAGATTCGTAAGCGCGCTGCGAGCAGCGAGTGCGGCTCTGACAAAGACCCACAAACGTATAGATATTGGGAGGCGCCACTCCTTTCCGCGCAGAGTGGGCAGTACTAGTAATGGTACTGTCGTGCTGGGGCCCAGCTTCGATCACTAGCTCGTCCCTTGCCTTTGCCAGTTGGGTACGATTCTTCCTGTTCATCTTCGTCATCACCTACGTCGTCTTCGTTGTCTTCGTCATCGTCGTTCTCTTCGTCATCGTCGTTCTCTTCATCTTCCTCTTCGTTCTCTTCCTCATCACCTTCTACGTTGGCTGCAAATTGTGCGGCAGAAGGCCGATACTCCGCAGCTTGTCTTTGTTGCGCGGCATCGTAGAAGAATGACGGACCCGACAATTGATCCGCGGTTGTTGCCCTGGGAAATGCAAAGTTCAACCCCATGACTGCTTGCCACTGGTGGAGCAGCCACATTTGAGAGTCTGGGTGAACGTCGCCAAAGTCGAATACTTTGACTTTGTGTTCGATCGTGTAGATTTTTCCAAAATTGATTCGCGACATCGAGTCCAATTTCGTCTTTTGTGCCACCACGATCACCTTAATTGGAGTTCTCATACCCTGTTCTTGGCCCTTAGGTCTCTCTCCAGGTGCTGGAATCGGCTCGGTTCCATTGCTGTAAAGTATAGCATGGTCGTTCTTTCGCACTCCGGCCTTTGCTACACCCTGACCATTGTATGTTTGGATAGGCCTGCGGTCTGGTGAGCCTAGAGCAAACTCAGACGGCAGTGTTCTTACAGGCAAGAGCAACAATCGCGTCCCTCGCGGACCACGACAAACCACCGAATCTTCGTCGCGATCATCTCTTTGCTGTATTTGCCGTCGGACACAATATTTACGCCACTATTGTGGTCCCCCGCCAGCTCAGGCCACAAGACCTTGATGACCTAGTCGCAGGATGTCAGACTCCTTAGCTGGGTCAACTCCAAACGCAGGAGACACACCTTTCCGACCTTGAAGAAGTCTTTACCAGGATATCGAACGTAAAACCCTAACACGAATCATCAACGCGATGGTAAGCAATAGTACTGTGTCTTAGCTTACTCGGGTCTAGATCCCTCGAACCTGGTGTTCCCTTGAGCTTTGCACGTGCTTTGGCTTGAGGGAAGATTGCAGGATCCGTGATCTCGACCTCGGGCTGATCTTGAACGCTACGAAGGACACCATCACAGTTGCGCCGCACGATTGGAATAGAATTGTGGGCATACCCTCCTTGTGGTACAGTGCTGTTCTGCCCTTGAGACCCAAGGCTTAGAGAAGTGAGTCTGTCGTGGAGATTGGACGAACCACTGTAGCTCCCGGGGCGCCTCCTGTAAGGCCTTGTTGACCGTGAGTGGTACTGATCCTCGGCTGTGATAGAAAGGTTCGGCAATTGCTCAATGAGACTGGAAAGATTTGTATAGCTCTGAGTAGGTGTCTGACTTGGATCGTTCGTGTTCCGTATCGAGGTCTGAATGTAGTATTCAACTTGCCCGCTGTTCCACGTTCCAAGACTCGTACTGTGTGACGGCGAGTGGGTAATCCCGTAATTGGTCGCCTGGCCCTGACCAGTAGCGTAACCGGGGTAATACTGGCTCTGGCCAGGCTGTGGTGCTTGGGTCCAATTTGCATAGTTGTAGCCGTAAGGGATTTGACTTGGACCAGCCTGTGCAAGCCCATTCAAGGTCCGGGTCGACGCAGCGCGTTCAAGCGGCCAACAGGCCTCTTGCGCATAATCACTAGCCCTGGGAAACAATCTGCGAAAGTTAGAGCTCAGTTCAATGGCATGCTCTAGTGGCTTGAGTACACGTACGGCTTCAAATTGCACCGGCGTTCTATGTCGTGGAAGATCTCTTTCGCTGACACGACGTAGCCGACTTTTGCGTTAGGGTATCCAGCAATCAAGTGACCATACAGACCTCCCGACTGAGCGTCGACGACCCATGCACCACAATCGCGTTGTGCTAGAATTTCGCACGATCAGCTAGCGGTCCTCCCCTAGAGTTTCAAAGTAAGACTTGATTTACCGACAGGTTCCTCGAGATCGACACCCCACACGGTTTGGAAATCGCTATCTGCAGATGTTTGCAGGAAAGTTTTCGTCGCGGACAAACGGCCTTTAAGTACCCCGGAACGTCCAGCCGCTATCCAAACGTCACTATCTACAATGCAATCTGCCACCGCGGTCGGCGACAAGTACCTTCGCTTTGCCCCGTCCAGCCGCGGTAGGAGTAGGAAGTTCGGGAGATGTGTGACCGATTCCTCCAGCTGGAAAAGGGCCCAATCTAAGGTTTCAGACCACAACGAGAGATGACCGTGCAGTGTTTCTCGAATCTCATCACTAGATCCCGGGGAGGCACTCTACTACCGCCAGTGGCATCCTTCCTTCGACAAGTAATGACCTACTATCAGGTCTGCTGTCTGCGGAGCAGATGTACGCAACTGTTCTTTTGCTTCGGAACGGCCCCCTGAGAAAACATGGGCAACTGTTAAGCCGTAAAATTCCGTTCCGAGATGAACAACGCCGCCTAAAGTGGCCTTCCGAGAGTATCTAGGGACCTGAGCGTGAGCCGGTTGCTTTAGTTGTGTCCAAGGATAGATTGAGAGGGGAGCACCGCAGAGGTTGGACCAACGCGGGGCATAGACTTCGGCTCCAGCATGAATGTCAGCATCGTTCGCATGCTCGCCATCATCTGAGCCGCACGGAATTGGAGCATTCAAACAGGAAGCCAGGGCCAGGTGACCATAGTCATTTCGCAATGTGTCGAATCTCTCAATCAGTCTGATTGCATTTTGGCAGACCCGACCAATACAACAGGAGAACAACACTGTCGGCTGAGCGACAGCGGCACTGCTCCCAATCATATAGAATCCCAGATGTCCAGGACGCCGGAGTTGTTCTTTCACACCTTCGTACAGTCCTGCTTTATTACTATTCAACATCTGCATTGTCGGACCATTGACTTGGTCCCAAGCGGCTCGAGCAACACCCTTTGCGTTCCAACACATTTTTCCGCTTACAATTCCACTCTTGGGCTCGCCCTGTACGCAGTCTGGCCAAAGTTGTCTCGATTGATACATCGATAGTACATGGTCCGGAGGAAGTGCGGACGGCCGGCCGTTGGGAGGGCACAGTGCTGTTCCCGTAGTTACGTATTGTCAAGGTTGGTTAGCATGGCAACTGTCGGGCGATAGGCAATATGAGTATGGGAACACCTTTTGCCAGAAAAGGGATTGACAGCTCACTTGGCATAGTGCAAACTGTACAGGATACAGAGCATACTCGTGTTACGAGATATGAGTGCGTGTTTTGAGGTTACTCATTATGACAGCCAGAAAAGTGGATGGGTCGCTCCACGATTGTAAAATGGAGAAGATTCATAGAAGGATGAAAGCACACAAATTTTGGCGCCCTTAAACGATGGGGATTCTTCGTGGAGCCCTCGGTCTTCCCAAAGAACGCCAAGGTATGGGGAACAAGTAAGTGTCGGTTCCAGAGAAATAGCGATGAAACTGAGGATCAGAATGAGGCTGACAATGAAGCGACCTCGAAGCGGGACACTGCGAGGCGAGGACAGAGTGATCGACACGGCGTGGGTATCCAGTTCTCTACTTAGACCCACGGGCAGCTCTGAGAGTGGGCTATGCAATATTGGGACCCTGCAAGCGATGATGTTAGGCAAACGAGACTTCGTTGTCGGGCAGGAGAGGCTGTGCCCAAGGCCGAACCGACGCGGGGTCTGTGGGGTCGAGAACGCTCCGCAGAGCTGCAAGAGGGCGAGGCTGGGTTTGTGCAGCAAGGCTGAGTCCAGCATATGCGAATGTTGCTGCTGTTGTGTTGGGTCAACTAGCGGGATACAGTAAGGTATATATAACTGCGATGGGATCGTCTCTTCTGCCTTAGCTCGATTACTCGAGTCAAGGTCAACAATAAGTCTGGGCGTACAGTGCAGTGGATCACATCTTAGATACACGTCCTGGGCAGTCGTACCAATCCCAAGCTTCCCTTTGACTCCAAGAGGCCAGAAGCAAGTGAGTGACCGAGTACAGTCCGAGGTGAGTCATTGCAGCACCATAGACATGTGTTTGCCAGTTTAAGCGACTCCAGGGCATTATGGACACAAGACTTGGCCAACTATCCATTCCTCCGATGTTAGCATGCAAGGCGTTGAACGAGATCTGGGACCTGAACATCAATGTTGCGCCGGTTGCAGGTCAAGATGGATATGCGTATCTTTGTTTCTACGAGCAGCAATGCCGCATTGATATTCCGGCGACGACCCATCAGGATTTATGGGATATCATACGGTTCTGCAGGATTCATCGCAGTGCCCCTCGCACTGCCATAGAAGAAAAGATGCGCCAGTTAAGAGTCACGGTTCGCGATGTTGATGACGATCGCGCCGTAAGGGCATGCGTTGATCTCGCAGCCCGACTTTTGCTCATTACCCAGGTCGGTGGCTCCGAGAACGAAGTAAACTTCGATACTTGTGCTACTTGGGTGGACGTAGACAGTCTTGAAAACTTCGTTGAAAAGCTTTTCAGACCTAGCTCAAGCATGGCAGACGACTTCCAGCTGGAACGCCATTTTACTGCTCACGAAATCGAAAAGAAGAGCATTCGTATTCGATGGACGGAAAACTTAGTAGACCACCTGTTGTTGACAGACGACGATGGCAAGAAAGAGCTGGCGGTCTTTCATCAGGCGTCGGTGTTGTCTTACCACAGAAGGATTGAAATCAGACGGTGCGTACGTACTTTGAACAAGAATGACACTCCGCGTATGCTGACGTCGACATAGGCGCGTCTTCAAAGATGACTTGATCCAGGAGACTCTGAACACATTGGCATTGTTAATGCCAAAGTACGATGCTCGAACAGCTCCGTGGTTTGAGCGCAAGAGACGGAAGTCGACGGCGTTTATTGATCCTGAAGCCGCGATGCATCAGATTTCGGACCAATGCCGCAATACTATGATGTATCCGTATTGGAAAGACAGGCTTCTTATCCTAAAGCAAGAGCTCGACAATACTCAGCCTCAAACCCTTTGACAATTATGGAAGGACAAGAAGGAAGGCAAGGCGTGGTACAACACCTGGATAGGCATTGCTGCCTTGTGCCTCGCTTCGTTGTATGGTATGGTACAAAGTATCGAAGGGGGCCTCCAAGTCTATAAGGCTTACCATCGTTCGTGACTTTAGTCAACCTAGTTTGCCCTTTAGTCTGATCTGAAATTGAGGTCCGGCTAGCATCCTTAGACAGCTGACTAGCCCATGCGGTCGACTTTGCAGCTTCGTGTTGCATGGCGCTTCCTGATGATGTAACATGATGATTTTGCGGCTAGGTATGATCTCATCATTGTAAGAGACGATTCAATATCCTGTTCAAAACCGGTGACCCTAAACAAATGGTACGAGGTCGGGCCACAAAAGTCTTGTTGCGAGCGCAGCGGAGAACACACACCAAGAGTTGCACGAAGACTTCTGTGGCCTGACCTCGTGCTAAGTTGACCCAAATAAGTGAAGAGACTCATGACAATGAACGAGGTTCGCAAGCGCGCTACGAGCAGCGAGTGAGGCTCGTTGTCAGAGACACAAACGTGTGGCTCCGACACTAGGAGGCGTCACTCCCTTTTGCGGAGGTTAGAGGTACTTGTAATAGTATCGTGGTACTAGAACCGCGCTCGGACTACTTGCCCTTCTTTTGCCTTTGCCACTCGGTGGCGGTTCTCCTGATTCATCCGGTCACCTCTAGTTGCCATCATTCCCTTCATCGTCTCTCCTCGTTCTCTCCATTCTGTTCCCCCCACTCGGCTCCATTCTCTTCCACATCAGCATCGAACTGTGCGGCCGAGGCTCGATTCTCTAGCTCTTGCTGGTGTGGCGTAGTCACGTAGAGCAAGGCTTGTTGATCCATGGCTGGCTGCATGGAGCGGACAGGAAGCCCAAAGCTCATAACAGCCCTCCAAGAGTATAGTAGCGAGGCCCGGGAGTCCGCATGAACTTCGCCAAAGTCAAACACTTTCAGGTTGTGCTCGACTCTGGTGGTTCCCCCAAAGTTAACCCGCGACATTGGATCCATCCTCGCTGTCCTAAACGCGCCTTGCACTCTGATTGCTGGCCTCATGCCCTGCTCTCCCCTCCTCGGCCGCTCTTGGTCAGTAGGGTTCGGCTCGTTTGTCCCCGAGTATATTACGGCATGATCATTTTTATGTAGCCCAGTTTTCGCCACACCCTGGCCGCCATACGTATGGATGGGTCTCGGAGCTGGTTAGCCACGGAATAGGGCTTGGGAAATCATGCTTACAGGCACGAGCACGAATGATCACGCCCTTCACGGACAACTACGAACCATCCGATTTTCGAGAATATCCGTTCGTGGGGAAATTGAGGATCGGCGACTGTAGTCACGCTACTCACACTTCTGGCACCGCCTCCTAATGGCTCAGACCATAAGACCTTGAAGACCTGATGACGGTGAGTCAGACCCTCATGATTTCTTGCTTGATTATACAGCGCACGTACCTTCCCAACCACGAAGAACGCGTCGCCAGGCTGTCGGATGAAGTAACCTGTTCCGGTCACAAAAGTCCAAAAGATCGGAGATGTCCTAAAATACCTGCGTGCAACACCCTACTATATTGCCGGTAGAGTTCAACCTGGTTTGTCCCTGTATTCTGATCTGACATTGAGGTCCGGCTAGCATATTCAGACGGTTGACCAGCCTGTGCGGTCGGGTTTGCAGCTTCAGATTGCCTGGTGCTTCCTGACGGTAAAATGTGACTCGATGAATCGAGAGTCGGATACTGGCCAGAACGGTAAGTCTGTGTAGACTCGTTCGATGTCTGTGGCGGTACGAAATAATCGAAATGTCTCGACTGCTGGCCCGCCCATCGATTTGGAGATATAGCACCATAACCGTCATTGGTGTATGACGATGGAAAGCCAGGCCATTGACCGGATGGTTGGTCGGGGTTAGCAGTGGTGTAGCCGACATACGATTGACTAGAATCAGACCGCGCAAGTCCATTCGACGTTGTAGTCGGAAGAGGGCGCTCATAGTTCTGGTCACTCGATTGACTCTGAGTGGCAGCGGAATATTGGTACACTATGCGTTGATTGACCCCGCGTTGACCACGAGGCACTGCGCTGCTTGGATAGTCCCTGTATGCCGAACAGCTTAGAGAGCCCATCTCACACCTCGGCCTAAAGTAACTTACGGTTGTGTGGAGCCACGTGAGGGTCGCCGATTGCTCTGGCGGATACTCGCGTGAGCTTCGATTTCGCTTGCGTACACGCAACGGTTCTCTTCGGTCGACCAGAAATAGTTTTCACGGAGATGGGCATCCCAATGCCAAGCTGGCGAGGCACGGGGCGGTGCCGAGGCAGCGGAGGGGGCCATTCTGATAAAGCGTACCGCATGCTCTCCACTCTTGCACAACACATGGCTGCCTCGCACAGTTATAGTCGTAGATTGGTGTGGATGACAGATTGAGGCTCTGCCACGTCTCTGTCGTGGACACCAGATAGAGCCAAAGAAGCTGCCTGCATGAAACTATCAAACAGGGCAAAACACTATTGGTGTCAAGGAGTCAAAAACTACTGTAAGAAGCGCGCAAGCGGGAGGCAGCCACCAAGCCCTCTCGGCTACACGACCCTTGTCGAGGAGGGCCGACTGCAATCCCAAGAGCTCACCTACCATCTCAGTCAATAAGTCGCACAGGGCTCATGTGTGGTGCGGCTGGACGGTTAGGCGCAATCTTCAACGCAGGAGCTCTCTCACCTCTTACTGATATGAGCAAGAGTCACGTCGACTCCGGCCAACTCGCGTTGCTATCGCGTCCGACATCTTCACAACAATCACGGACCCTATGGCAGATCCTCACCTGTCTCACACTGCTTCTCTCCCCTCACAAGATCCTGCTGTCGTCGCGTTCAATAGGGAATGTCTGATGTATGTATCTAATGTAGAACGTGTATAGTTAGTTTCTAAACAGAGCAGGAGATTATGGAGAGAACAGTACGGCCCGAAGGATCTTGAGTTTGATCTCGACTCCTCTGCATCTGAGCCGGAACCAAGGCCGTGTCGTAGAGTGATCAGAAAGCTAGACCAGCCTATTGAGCTTTCCAACCGACCACTGAATGCCTTCGAACATCCGCCTACCGAAACTCAGACGAGCGCGACTTTAGTGGAACGGGTTGTGACGTCTCCAAGTCAACATCTAGCTTCTGCCAATCCTTCTTGGCCAAATGTGCCCGACGGTCAGATTGTGCCTTACGTAGAAGACACCATTAAAGGAGCCCACGAACCTGAAAACTCCCCCAAGTTTGGTGACCTTTCCTTCGCTCGAGCGCTATTGCGGCACGAGAGAAGAGTCGCAGACTTACGAGACAGAGTCCTTACCATGCGATCACGAGTGACTAATCAACGACGGAACGTTGTCCAGCATCGGCGCGATGCCAGAGAGGGCTTAGCAGATCTCATGAGGACTCTCGGTATAGCTGTAGCAACAGGTGCCATTGACGATACCTATGATGCTCTGGAATCCGCACACGAGAAGGTGCAAGGACTTATTGGCGAGTTGGGCGTGGAGGAAGATCAGGACGAGGATCTTGAGTACCAACTATGTATCCTCGAATACGACCTCGGGCAACAAGAGGACGAGCTGTTTGCGAGTTTGCAAAAGATGTTTACTCAATCGCTGCACGAGTTGCAGTACAACGGCGAAACGGAAACAAGGACATCGACCGTGATACCTGATGAAGCAGGGTCAGATGAGAACATCCCGCCGTTGCTACTTGAATATTACGACAAAGTCGGCGACGTCACTGTAATGAGGGAGCGTCTGGAAGACCATGAAGCTGAGCACCAACGAG
Source organism: Cryomyces minteri (assembly GCA_005059845.1). Taxonomy (NCBI): domain Eukaryota; kingdom Fungi; phylum Ascomycota; class Dothideomycetes; genus Cryomyces; species Cryomyces minteri. The sequence continues at coordinate 11,058 of NAJN01001077.1, forward strand.
AACTAGCTGGCTATGAAGCGCGGCTCGCTGCTGGAGGCGTCATTTCAAAGTCGGATGAGGCATTTCTCCTGGATTACGAGCATGACCGTCAAGCAATGCTTCGAGATCTGTCTGAAGCCCAGAGGATAGCAACTGAACTCAGACAACAGTGTCTTGACGAAGGACTGAATCCCGACGAAGATGAGAGCGGAGAACCCATCTCTAAAGATTGGTTACTTGTTGACAAGGATGATCTGCAGAAGACGAGACAACCTGGACTCTTTCAGCAGCCGTATCATGGCTCTTCTGTGGGTCATCTCATCACCGGATTCAACGGTACACGGGATCGCATCAATCGTTGGTTGATGGACATGTTGAGGACGAGTGGTCTGGAGGTTTTGAAGCACCAGAATATCATAGAAGATTTGCATCCCGAGGCTGCTAAGAACTCGATCTGGGCAAATCAGGTGTGGGAATCTTGGACCGATGATGAAGCTGCAAATGGCCCTTCGCTTTCACGGCATTACCCAGTGTCTTCTTCTATGCGTAGCCTTCGCAGCCTTTGCAGATGGTCCACTCCGCACAGCTCTGGCAGCATACGTCCTCAACCTATCTGGCGTAAGAAGATTATCCGAAGACGGCACTCAACGTCGGTTCTTTGCGATCGATCACAAGTCTGTCATGTAGGTACAGGAGACAGTCCAAGAAGCTCGACAATTTAGTACTACACAAACACTGAGTCTAGAGCGAAGCTTTGCGGCTTTTTCCAAAGATGGTCATATTGAATTTCTTCGATGCTTTCGGCTCACGCAATCTCACTTGCTTCTCGATATAACGTGTACAGCCGCACGTCTTATACCCGAGGTGAAGTTATGATGTTTTCAGTCCGCTTGCTTCTGTCAATCCCTCTCGAATACGCATGTGCCAAGGCTTTGACCGACTTACTAAGGATTTCTATTACGGACGCGATACGATGTGTCCGGTTGACCGTGCGGCTCTATTCATTCTCGATCTCAATGAAAAGCTATCTTTGTCCAGTATCTCTCGACTTCGAGTTCCTAAGATACGGTTTCTTCGGATCATTAACGAACCTGTCGCGATCATCTATCGCACGGGTAGCAGAGCCTCAAAAGATTGTAGCCTAATAAGCTTATACTGAAAATCTGGTCCTGTTCTGCTTCCCTTCTCTTCAGCTCAAGGTCTACAAGCATGACTGGTTCAATGGGGTTGAAACAACAGTTGCTTAGCCTCTAATGGTGGCGACGCTGAGCGCTGAACGCTGAATCCTAAGCACATCCGTGCTACTACCTACGTCTATTTTGTTCCTTCTTTCTCTTAGTGGCCCTTGAGCGGACTTTAAGGATTATATTCGCATGTATTGCTTAAGCAATGTCTATGCTAAGGGTTTTCCACGAGTTAGTGTGTTAGGTTACATGCTATTCCATCCGCTAGGTCCTAAGTAGCAAGAAGGGTTGAATGACGCTCTGTTGTTAAGGGCGTTGAATATAGCATACATACTAACATTGACCTCTTACGACTACTATCTGCACCCATATAGTCCTCCAGAACACTCTCTACTAACATGGCTTATAGTAGAGCTTTTAATGTACATGGCGGACCTAAGCCCCAAAGAATTGCGTCTTACGGTACCAAGGAACAGGTCTTGCTTGATGACGCGGCCTAATTGGCTTTATCTCATTCTTCCTAGTTATGCGCCAAAGGCGAGTCTAGCAAGATCAAATCGGTGTGCGATTCGAATGCAGCGTATGCCATCCGATGAGATTTCCGTCTCTCGTACACTCTAGCTACAGCTGCTGCCATTGAGCACTGTCACGCGTCCAATGTACCTATGCTCGGGACGATCTGCGGGCGTCAAGAAACAAATGCAAGATCTAGCGAAGGCTTGCGATTTGAGTCTCGAGTACTTGTGAGGACCACAAGCTTAGGATGGGCCTTAGCGCTTAGTGACGGTATACATCTATCATCCCGTGTCATCGGGCCCCTTTACTCTAGTCTACTGCAGTGCTGTGCCGCAGAGCTGCCTCGTGAGCATGTGCTAATAGATTGCTGATCAATCATAGCGATTGTGCATCACACCAGACTGCCTTGTGTTGCATTCGTGGCGGCTGCACGTCTAGGCGTGACAACAGACACGACTGTTGTTGTTTGAGGACTGTGAGTTCATTCAGTGCTGCCAATCATATCATAGTATGATCATCATAGGATCATATCATATCATAGAATCATATCATTTGACCCGCTCTATGATATGGTATGATATGATATGATGTGATCATACTCTCGTATAGCCCCGTATAGGTATCATGGTGTTAAGGTCCGTGCATTGTATCTGAAAACTCTGCATTTCTGCAATTGTACATCTCGTTCTTGCCTGTTTACATGTTATCCCACTGGTCATGAGTTCCAATATATCCTCGTCCTCGTTAGCGCCGTCCGACTCGGTGTCTTCTCTACCGACATTTACTACCTTAAATCCAGATGTCAAGCGGTACGGCGCGAAGACGTTCGTACGGGTCTATCTCGAACGCACTAAGCGGCCTAGGACAGGCTGGTTCTGGAGGCATGGGACCGAATGGGAGGAGGCAGATAGCGATCCCGTCAAGCTCTTCTGGGTGTGCTCGGAATGCACTTCCTTCAGGCCTCTGTCCTCGACTTCCACTCTATACCTTGCAAAGCACCTCGCGAAGGTCCACAGGATCACAGAGACCTCCTTTAGCCAGGTAACGGCTGTACCTATATCCCAATTAGTTGCCAATCGATCGAAACCTCAGTCACAAGCCGAAGTTCTCGAAGCGCGCAAAAAAAGGACCCGCAAGGCGATTTTAGAGTGGATCAGCCACGATCGTATCGCGTTTTCGCAGGTTCAATCGCTACAATTCCAGGAGTTTTGCGCATCTCTATACGAGGAGTATTTGACCTTGATACCTACCTCTCATAGTACAATCCAGTCCTGGTTGATGGCGGAATTCGCCTTAACGCAAGCTAGTATTGTCGGACAGCTTGCGTTAAGCAAATCTACAATCCATCTTTCGTTTGACCTTTGGACATCACCGCATAAGAACATGGCAGTCCTCGGTATTGTCGCTCATTATCTTACTC
>NAJN01001078.1:0-14155 GCA_005059845.1 Cryomyces minteri
GCCATGAAATGTGAACCTCCATTCTTAACACACGTATCTGTGAGCTGGTACGGGAGCGTCAGCACTGCTCCCTTCACGGCTCTACCAGGTGTCCTGCTCGACCTACATTCAAGGCTGCTAGCTGTACGTTCGGGTTCTTGTTGCCTATCCGCTTCTTCAGTGAGCGCATGGCCTCCTTTGGTTGCACTGTCTTGGATCGTATGACATCTGATATCTCCAGGTTCAGAGCAATGTCTTCCAAGCTAGACGTGGTTGCACGCTCAATCTGCTCGTCGAGAGCATTGTTCCCGGCACCGAACCATCCCGCCATGTCTGCCCGTATGACTTGTGGCTTATGCGGGTTCGGTGATGGACTCTTGCACTCTTCGAGGTGTCAAGCAGTGGTCGGAAGGTGTCAAAGGAGTGAAGCGTGTGTGGCGGTTGCAGGCAAGTGGGTGTGTCGAGGTAAGTCGGGCTCCAGGGCGAGCTTCTGGAGGAGCAGTTGTAGGTTACAGGAACTTTACCGTATTGTAAGGCAGCTTGATGGGATGAATACGGCACATGTAACTTAACTTACAGAAGGTATGGGTCGGCGCGGCGGCTGGCCTTCGTCATCCACGCCTGACCTGCCCTGCCCTGCCCTGCACCATCTCACACTTGCGACTCCTCGACTCTGCACCTAAACACGCAAGACGTCCTCGTCCTCCTCCTCGTCCTCCTCGTCCTCCTTCTCACGCCGACAGTACACGTACGCCTCACATCCGTTGTGGTCCACCCTGAGACCCTCCCCGTCCCACCTCCCTCCGTCTCCGTCCATCTCGCCAGAAGAAACAGGACCACATTTCAACCGCGGGCAAACAGTACCTGGCCTCTGGATTGCAAGAGCAACGCGAAACTGAACGCCGAAGACGCATCTGCACGGAAAAACTGGTATCAAGCACGACATGCATAGCCCCCGGAGGCCTCCCATCCTTCTTCCATAAACATGAGTGCTGCCGCGCCCCCACCGTCCCACCCGCGCCTGCCCGTCGGCTACGGTGGCTCGTATGGTCCCGATGATGGCAGCACGTCCCGAGGCGCGGCATCGTTCAGCAACAGCAGCAACGTCTCAGGAGATGGGCCTCCGTCACGGGCGATGCCACATATCAAAGACCTGACAGCCAAGGCCCAGCGCGACCTCAACATAAACGAGCCTGTGAGTCGCTCTATTGATAGTGTCATTGAACAACGTGAGGATCATGGTCGATAACGTCGGCTGACAGAAACCCATTCACAGTTACGACGGCTTTTGGACACGGCGTTAGCTTCTGTCAGACAGGCGGACACCTTTCTGAACTTTCGACAGCCGCATCTTGCCTACGTCGAGTACCTCAGAGCTTCGGAGATCCTCGTGAACATAATACCCCGGCACAAAGACGCGGTTGCGCTGCAAGGGGATAGGGGTCGGCTGTATAGTCTGTATAAGGACTTGATAAAGGTACGATGGGCCTCATTTGTCTTTCGCCGACCATGGAAGGAACGTCGGGGAACGAGACAGACCGCTTGGGTGCTTTGAACAAGCGGCAAAGATGCTAATACCTGCCGTGACAGCGCGTCAACTCTCAGCAGGAACAGTTCACGAAGATCAAGGACATAATCATCAGTGACAATAACAGGAGCGGTATCCAGCCTACTTCATCAACCGATCCTTACAATCAGCCTCTCCGAGCCACAATACCAGCAGCTCCGTCATTTCATCAAGCACCGTATGGTGGAACGTACGACGGAAAACGTCCATTGTCAATGCCCGCAGCTCCAAACGGATATGACGATCTTACGCGAAGACCAGTCGGAGCAGCAGCGGGCAGCGATACAGGTCGAACAACGCCTGATTCTCTAAGACACAGGCCGCCTGTTCTACCAAAGCCCGAGGGCCTTCATTCTGGAGCGACTGCTGTGAACCGGGTCCCAGTTAATGGCTATGCAAGCTCTTCGTCCGCGGACGTTCTCAATCAACGTTTTGCTCGACTTCGAATGAGCGGTGATCCTATTGATACAAGCAGCAGCTCTAGACGTCCAGAGTCAAGAGCCTCTTTAGCCTCATCTGCAAACGAATCTCCTGTCACAATGCCTTCACCAACCGACTATGATCCCCGCATGTCATTCGAGAAGCTGACACGAGCTACGTCTGCATCGTCACAGTCTCAGCTATCGACGCGACCTTTCGGACCTCGAGGGATGCCACCAGTCACATTGGCACCACCGCATCCACCAAAGCTGCCCTTGAATACTCAGTGGGCGACCTCCATGCCGAAAGCGCCGAGTCCCACATACAGTCCGGCGCGGAACATGCAGACACCAGGCAGTATCAATCCACCGAGGAGCACCGCACGTAGCATTGTGGGCATTGGCGGTCGCGGTAGCTCAATGGCGTCGAGCGCATCGGCCCATGCTCCTGGTGCCAATTCCGACCCCGACAGCTACTTCTCGAAACCCGTTAACGGCACAAACGGTGTTCATCCCGGCCCTCCCGTGAGGAACAAGTCTGTTCACCTGCCCCGCGAGACCATGATCGACACCGAGAAGCTCTTTGATTACTTGAAAATGTACAGTGTAATGCTTATAGACGTGCGGAGTCGCGAATTTTTCGATGCGGGACATGTGTATGCCCAAAACGTCATGTGCATTGAGCCAGCCGCCTTGAGAAAGAATATGTCAGCGGAGGAGTTGGCAGATTCATTGGTTTTGTCCCCTGACGGAGAGCAAGCACTATTCGACCGAAGAAATCAGTACGACCTGGTGGTGTTTTACGACCAGTCGACAACTTCAGACCAGTTCTTGCACGATCCAGAGACCGAGCGGGATCTGGCGCTTCGATATTTACATGACGCGCTCTACGAATTTAATCAGGACAAGCCTTTACAGAGGCCACCAATATTACTGCTCGGTGGTATTGAAGTGTGGGCTGATATGGTTGGAAGCCAGGCGCTCGCCACGTCAAACACAGCTGCTACAGTGGCTGGGCAGAGACCTACCCAAGCCTCAAGGCTCGTACGAAGGGTCCCTGCAAACGACGTTGTAGTTCGCAAGAGAAGAATGCGAGAGTACAATCCACTCGACGCAGATGAAGAGAGAAGATGGCTCGAGAGAGCCAGAGTCGAGAGCGTGGCTGTGGACGAGCGGCCCCCCCTTGACGAAGAGAACGAAGCCGCGCAAGTCGAAGACGCAACACCTATAATCCGCAGTTATGAAGACTTCCACCGCCGGTTCCCCGAGATAGAGCAGCAGTCCATGGTACAAGCAAGAGCTCGATCTCCACCCGTTCGATCGCCGTCGCCACCTTCTCATCATCCTCCAGTTCCTCCTAACTATACTGCACCTATCATACCTTCTATACCGTCACGGCCTGCGCCAGCCCTACCTCGCATGAGCTACAGCGGCGTCAACGACCGAAGTTCTTCTCAGAACCTACCCGTCTCACGAACATCACACCTCCCAGCCTACATACCGCCTCGTTATCTTCCGCAAAATATTCGACTACCTCGTACCGGCCTCGTCAATTTCGGCGTCACCTGCTACATGAACGCAACCCTCCAGTGTCTATCCGCCACGACTCCCTTGTCTATGTTCTTCCTCGACGAAGGCTACCACTCGCTTGTACAAACGGGGAACTGGAAGGGCTCGAAAGGTTTAATGCCACAACTTTACGCCAACTTGATACGCTCTCTTTGGAAAGGCGACGTCGAGTCCATTCGTCCGACATCGTTCCGAAGTTTCTGCGCACGCATGAACAGCGAATGGGGTCTGGATCGGCAACAAGACGCGAAGGAGTTCTTCGACTTCCTTGTCGACTGCTTGCACGAAGATCTTAACTCCAATTGGACAAGAACGCCGCTGCGAGCTCTGACGACAGAGCAGGAGATGAAGCGCGAACGGATGCCGAAGTTCATTGCCGCCAAGACGGAATGGGGTCGTTACACGCATCGGGAGCAGTCCTTCCTCACCTCCCTCTTCGCCGGTCAACACGCTTCGCGGCTGCGTTGCACAACCTGCCACTTCACCTCAACGACCTACGAAGCTTTCTACTCCATCTCAGTGGAGATACCACGCTCCGGTATCGGTGACATTCGCGACTGCTTGCGCTCCTACTGCGCCGAGGAGACGCTGACACACGACGAAGTGTGGAAGTGCCCGCGTTGCAACAAAGAACGCGAGGCGACGAAGCAGATCACTATCACGCGCGCCCCGCAGTACCTCGTCGTGCACTTCAAGCGCTTCTCCGCCAGCCGCGGCGAAGCGGCCCGTAAAGTCCGCACGCCCATCGACTTTCCCCTGCACAACCTCGACCTGGAACCGTACATGCTTCCGGCGCCGTCGACCGCGGACATGGGAGCGGCGGCTGCGCAGTACGGGGTGCAGGAGGTGAAGGTGGACAGCAGCATGACGCCGCCGTATCTGTACGATGCGTACGCGGTGCTGAGACATCTGGGCACGACGCTCACGAGCGGTCATTACGTCGCCATGGTGAGGGACCGGGCGAGGGGATGCTGGAGGAGTTTCAACGACACGAGGGTCGACGACTTCGAACCACAGGAGGGGAGGGGACAGGGCTTGAAGAATGAGCAGGCGTACATCGTCTTTTATCAGCGGGTCGCGCCTGGCAGTGGCCGGTGAGCTGCACATCTGTGTGGCGGGATAGAAGTTCCACGTCGTTCGTCAGGTTCGAGTCATCCGGGCTGCGTAGATGTCTCGTCGGTCTTGAGTGAGTTGAGCGTTGACTTTTTGAGCGAGGCGCAGAGTGGGGTGAAGTGGTCAGCATTTAGATCCTGGGGGTTTGGCACGAGCCAAGTCATTTGCAGCGGTTGGAAAGTTGCACCGCACGCTTCACAGCGACCACCATGCCTGACCTGTATCTGCAGCACCCGGAAGCCATCGATGGAAGTGAGGGAAGCAACGAAGCTTTTGTTTGTGGTGCGGAGAGGTAGGCCGAGGCCCAGGTCTGCGCCGACTACGGGTCACTTGATCGTGGCAGTCGAGGTGCCTTACGGTAGTTCTGCGACGACACTGATGGCTAGTAGTGAAGCAGTGGTGGGGGTTCTACTCGCTCGTCTGTCGCTGCTGCTGCTTCTACTACCGGCCATCGGTTGATCAACGGAAGGCAGGCAAAGGCACCGATGGTGGACTCGGGCAGTCGAGAGACCCCCAGAGCTGCATCGACTGCAGGCGATTGCCTGAGATGCGTGAGCCATCTTGTGTGGCAGTCGTGCTCACGCTGCACATGCTTTCTGGGTCCGTTGATCGATACGGCAAGTTGATCGATACGAAAAGTCACCGTGGTGACGCTGCTTTTGACGGTCCCGCCGTCTTACAAATCCAGAATCCTCCGTCCTCTCCAAAGTTCCATTGCCTCGCCCGTCGCCGCCCTGAACGGCACGGCACCGCACAGCACGCCACAGCACGCCGCAGCACAGCCCAGCACGGCACCGCACCTCTCCCGGTCGGCGCTGTCTGTCGGGCCCTTCCCTTGTACTCCGCCGGCCGCTCGTCTCATGCTCACTCACCACTCCTCCACTCCACCCGAGTCACCCAACTCCCACCCACTGCCACCCTTCCGTCCTCTCGGCCCTTACGCACACCAGCTGTCGCCTTCGCGACACTCCATCTGCCCCTCTATCCGTGTCGGCCCAGAGACCTGTTCACAACCACGACCCCGTAACGCGGCACTCCCATAGCACACACCCTGTGCACCGGCTCGCTTGCATCGACGGCTTCCAAAATCTCCCTCATGGCGAGTGAGAGGACGCAGAGCGATATATTCGACCCGTACCTGTCTCCCAATCAACAAGATCTTCTGTTGGCCGCGCTTACATCGAACAACGCGAACACCCAGCCCTACCCTCCAACCGGCCAGGTTCTCAAGCGGTCATCGAGTGACTTCCAAGAGCACCAACGCAACACGGACGACTTGAAAATGCCTCCCTTCGTCTCACCACAGCAGCAGACCTCATCTTCGTCCGAGTTCGGCGCCTTTGGACTCGACGACAGTCCCTTCATCGACTACCTCGACGCCGATGGGAACTTCGATTTCGATTCCAACGAACACGGCCAGATGATTGGCAACCTTCCCAACGATTCCAACCAGAACGACTACGACGGAGAGGTGCACGACAAGCGTAAAAGCCCGGAAGACGACGAGGACGATGAGGATGGTGGAGGCAAAAGAAGAGAAGGTGATGACAAGATGGCCAAGAAACCGGGCAGGAAGCCCCTCACCACAGAACCTACCACGGTATGCTATACCCTCCTGCACAAAGAACCCAACGATACTCATTGCACATACAGAAACGCAAAGCTCAGAACCGCGCGGCTCAGAGAGCGTTCAGGGAAAGGAAGGAGAGACACCTCAAGGACCTCGAGACCAAAGTTTCGGAGTTGCAGAGAACGTCTGAAGCTGACAAGCACGAGAAGGGCTTGCTCAAGGCTCAAGTCGAGAGGCTACAGACCGAGCTTCGCGAGTATCGGAAGAGACTGTCAATGAACAGTACTGGCATCGGTCGATCTCCTCCTGCCGTCGGTGGTGGCTTCTCCGTACACATGGCCAAGAACACGTTACCGAACAACAACAGCAATAACAGCGCCAACAACTTCCAATTCGACTTCCCCAAATTCGGCGGTCTGCCGGGCTCAAAGATGTTCAACAGTGGCTCTATGGCGATACGCAACGAAGCGAACGCTGTAGTCACCATCGGAAGACCCGCTGCTTCCGCCTCTCCTGCGACTGGCACTCTTCTGAGGCAGGACAGCGGCGCTAGAAGCCTCAGTCCGAAGAGCCAAACCAATGGCTCCATCTCATCGCCAACGCGAGATGCGTCTATTCCCGGGTCCATGAACAAGTACACCAATGGACCCTACGCTGCGCGTACCAACAGCTACCAAGTCAACCCTGTGCCAGGCCAAGTTGGAGGCTTTGACGAGCTTGCAGGCTTGTTCAGCCCCTCTGTTCTCAACAGCGTGAGCAACGACGCTTCGTTAGACTACGGATTTCCCCCGCCCGCCGAGGTTGTGAAGCAACCCAGTCGCAGCAGTGTCGATAGCAGCAACGGATTGTCACGCGCGTTCCAGTTCAACAATCATGGGTCAACGGCGTCCAATACCGCCTCTCCATCGGCCTCGTCCGTGTCCCAGTACAACGCCAACTCATCATGCGGAACATCGCCAGAGCCGAGCCACAACTCACCTGCACGCGAGAGATCGACCGACAACGCAATGGCTGGGACCAATCTCGGATTCAGCTGTCAAGGAGACTCCGAAGGTGAGATTGCCTTTTGTCAAGATCTCAACATGGCTTGTGGCAATCCTCGAAACCCCGTCCCCCGCACTATGGCTCAGACTCAATCTGACCGGCCCCCACCAGTTTCGGCACCCGCGAGCAAGACGCCTATGCTCGACGTCAACAGCTTCGATTGGATGGCGAATCAAAATGGCGGACAATTCAAACCTGACTTGTTTGGCGATTACCGCGAGAGCCAAGATGCGATTGTTGGTGCCGGCGACTTCACCGGCGGCTTCTTCAACGAAGCTTTCCCCTTCGCCGACTTCGGAAGTCCGATCAACTGGGTTGACAGTCCAGCTGCTGTGGCGCCAAAGTCCAGCAGCAGCAGCTTGCTCGAGCAGGTCGAGCGGCAACAGAACGGCGACGACCACGACGAAGTCGTACCGGCAGTGGACCGGTCCCAAATGCTGACGTGCAACAAGATCTGGTACGTGTCTCCCAACTCCTCCTCAAGTCCTCTCCTTTCGTATCGCATGGTTGCTGACGACGCCGATTACAGGAACCAACTGCAGAAAGAGCCCGATTTCGGCAGTCCGGGCTTCGACCTCGACGGTCTCTGCAAAGATCTCAAGGCCAAGGCCAAGTGCTCGGAAAGCGGCGTCGTCATCAAGCAGGAGGACTTTGACGACCTGCTTAAGAAGAAGAAACAGCAGCAGATTCAGCCGCAGCTGTGCACATAGGGAGCCGTCGAGCTCGGAATGTGTACCTGTTCCTTCGAACGGTCTTTGCTTTTCTCGTTCAACTACGGCGCAGCTGTTAACAGGTCCGTCCGACGCTTCACACTTTGGCGCATTCCGGCATCAGTGGGCAGGAAAAGACCGGGCGGTCTTCCGTCTCATCTCTTCTCCTTACGGCGGTGGATGATCTCCGCCGGGCGTTGGTTTACCGGTGTGGTAAGGTGATACGCTCACTCGCTTGTACTCCTTCGGTTCGCGGACGGGAAAGGGGAAACGAGGTGGTCCTGAACCGATCTGCCATCGCTCTACTGGTCTTTTGTAGGCGCGAGATTTGATAGTAAATACCAATTGAAATACCACGTCGTTCGGAAGTCGAGGGGCTAGGTGGAGTGAAAGGCTGGTGCGTGATGCATAGTGGACGACGCATAAAGACCCCATCGACGGGCTTAGTGGCGTGCTCTTTCATGCCAAGTTTAGAGGACGCGTACCTAGCTTAATTGCTACTGCTACCGCTACCGTACGCTAGAGCATCGGAATAGGGGTATCTCACTCAACTGCAACTGCGCCTTTCGCAACGTGCCCAAAAGACAGAGTGCGAACGCAATCGAAGCGCAGCACATACAGTAAGACGCAACGGGACGTGCCATCAGTGAAACACAGGAATATCCAAGATCCACTGATCCGTCTGCCACCCATTCGCCAGATCGTCCTTCATGAACATATCGCGCAGGTAAGCGGCCTGCTGCGTGATCTGCGTGACGTTGTACTTGCGCAGCACGGCGTGAGGGCCACAATACCTTCTGAATATCTTTTCAAACACGTGAGGACCTGCAATCCGTACAGCACGCTCGTCAGCATGTGTCCGTGTGTCTACAAGGCGAGAGGGGAGGGCATCTACCACAATATATCTCCAGTCCCTCCAACAGCACCGCTCTTTCAACATCATCCCACTCCGCTGCGCTCGAGGCAGAAGTGGTATCGGCGACGGGCGGGTTGGCGCTGCTCCGGTGGCCGAGCATCTGCAGACGCTCGAACTGCTCACCGTTGGCGTCAACGTTGACGCCGCTGCCTCTGCTCTCACGCCACACCTCCTGCAGCCTGAGGTGTCCGAGGAGCCTTGGATTGGGCTCGACTGCCAACCGCGCGAGATGCAAATCACACCACTGCTGGCGCTTCCTGTCTGTCTCTCGTGCTTCCTTTACTTTGGCCAGAGCTCTCTCCGCCCTTCGTCGTCTGCGCTCTACGGACTTCGCGATGCTGCGTTCGGCCTGTCGTCGGTCTTGGAGGTGGCGGAGCTCTTTGCGGAAGACGGTGGAGACGCGCTTGAGAGGTGCGACGACGCAGTTGCGGATGGGCTTTACGATGTTGAGCTCGGACCTTGGTTTTGACTTGAACGTGTCCGCCTTTTCGGCGAGTTTGAGGATGATGTCCGTGAGGCTGATCAAATCGATGAGAGAGTCTTCCGGAATACTGATATCGCCTGTGGGTGCGGGGTTCTCCGCTCTGGCTTGGGCTTCGCAGTAGTTAACTGCAACTTTCAATAGGCGAACCAGATCGAGGAAGGCATGGGCGTAGATGTCTTGAATAAGGTCATCTGAGCTCTCGTGCGCGGTGTTTCCGTCAATGGCCTTGGCGCGTGAACGGGCATCAGTGATCAACTCTCCTAGCCTTGCCTTCGCTTTCTCCAACTCTTCGCCCTCCAAATTTGCCAGGTCGTTGTATAGTCGTGCTGCCTCGGAGCACACGTCTTTGAGCTCACGGACAATGTTCGTCATCAGCTTGAGGTGGTGTCTGATCGTACGAGGTCCGACCTTTTGTAACCCTATATTCTTCACAGCTGTGAAGATCTTCGTCAAAGTAGTCTTCTGTCCGTACAGCATGCGGTCGTTGTCAGTATCTTCTTCGGAACTTGTATGATCAGCGCTGCGTGCTTTGGTGTGGTCCCCGTTGTCTTGTGCTGTCGCACTTTGGGCCTTGCTGCTGACAGACGACGCTCTTTGATCTTCCGTCACTGCTTCTGTCAGTGACTTGGCTGGTTGGGGATGAGACGTGTCCTCTTGTTGTTCTTCGACATGGCTTAAATCGATGATGACTTGTGGCGACTGTCGTATACCATTCGTTCCATCATGGTCAGCACTCTCCTTATTCACGTTGCCATCCTCTGCTCTCACATCCTCTTCAATCCTGGACCCATCCACCTCCTTCTCAACAGCACTCAATGTTTCGTCGTCGTGCTTACCCGTCGCCGTGTGTATTACATAGCCCCGCGAGACTTTGGTTGCAGCCGCCCCTTCTCGCGTGCTCGGGACTGGTGCAAGGTCTTCGACCGCAGGACGAAGCTCGGACAGATCTTCCAGTACTCCTCTGCGCGGAACGTCAACAGCTTCGGTACCAACTATAGCTGAGTTGGCCTCCTCCGCTGCATCAGTCCGTGTACGGCCCACCAGGCGTTTTACTCTACGTGGACGTCCCCTCGGTCTTGCTGCTTTGCCAACCTCGGCTGCAGCGGACTTTCTGATCGGCACATTGTCTGACTGGGCCCTGTTCGTGGCTTCCTTCTCAATCTCAACATCGGTTGCCAGTTTCTCTACTCTGTTTCGTAGCCGGTCTGGCTCCCTATCTACTTTTTCCGCCGATACACGTCCAATGGGTATGACGGTCCTTTTGCTTCTTCGAACACCTGCTGTAACACTTTCTGCCCGCTCCGGTCCTTCAGTAGAACCCTGAGTAAACTCGGTAGCTCTCCTTTGAACCGAACTTGAGTCGGGAACAACTTGCGTGCACATGTTCGAGCCGGCGTCGGTTCTTGCAAGTCTCTCCACTACCCGGATCACAGGTTGCTCTTTGTGGCTTTCGACAGAACCGGGCGACATGCGAACTGGCTCATCAGCGTCACTTTCTTCACGAGTACGCTTTCGCTTGGTACTAGGCGACACTACGACCTCGGTCTGCTTCTCCTCTTCCCTATCTTTAGGCTCTTTCGTTTGCCCACTTGCCTTGTGTCGTGTCGTCCGAGCTCTAAGGGGCCTGTGTAACGTTGAAGGCTTCTCAGGAGAGTCAACGACAGCGTATGGATCAGGCTTTGGAGCGTTTGTCGGTTGTTGCTGCGGTCGTCCTGTTTTTAAGCTCATACGATTCGTCCTCTGGAGCTTACCGCTGCTCTTGGTTACAGCGCTCCGTTGAGAGGCTTGCGATCTATGGGCATATCCATAAACTTTGGAAGGTCTGGTTCTTGGATGTTCCGGGCTTGTTCGGCTGCGTGAGCTTGAGGCGTTCAGTAGAGAAGCGGAGTCCGTGGCAGCGGCGGTGTCAATTAAGCTGGCAGATGGTCTTTCGACGGAGTCCCGCGCCTCGGCTTGCATGTCTTCGATTGCATCTGCGTTCAACAGCGCGGCGCCAATGCTTTGTTCGCGAATCAGTTGCTCGGCTGCCGAGTCTTGCGAGGGCTTGCCGCCATCTTGACTACTATGCTCTTCGTCCACCAAGTCAGTCTGTGATCGCGAACAAGAGGTCGTCCACAAGCCTCAAGGAGTCAACGCGCGACGTTTACACCACGATGGTCAGATCTGATCTGCGCTGACTCGGAGAAGGAGATCAATGCAACTCTGCGACGACCTATCTGATTTGCGCTACTCCATACGATAGCATGTTGCCAATCGTGGAGGTCGTGGAGATGCGGAAAATAGCGCCTACCTGCTTCTCCAGGATCGGGTAGATCGAAGCCAAGAGGCTCCATGTGTGCATGATCAAGGCCAATGTTTCCATCGGCTCCCATCATGACAGTGCTGTCCAGAGCCAGGTCCTGCGCTTCCTCCTCCTCCTCTTCCCCCTCTTCCTCCTCCTCTTCCTCCTCGGAATCTGACATAATCATCTGGTCCCGCGGCGTCTCTGGCGCTCTCGAGACGCGCGCCACAGCTGCCAGCCCTTGAGACACTGAGCTCGAGTCCCCAGCGACCAAAGCGAGGTAGAGCGCTGAATGGCGGAGGGCCATGGCGTTGAAGTGTGGGCACCTCAAGGCGGTTACATGTGCAGCTGTTGCGGAATAGACACCGCAAGCTGAGCTGGATTGTGGGGAGCAAACATCACGCGTCCTCGACCTGCGTTTCACTCCCGTCGGCCCCTCCCCCTCCCCCTCCCCCCATCCTCCACCCTCAACCTCAACCACGCACCTACCCAACTACCCGACCGGAGAGGCACAAGCACACCAACAGCGTCCATCATAACACCGCCATGATGGCAGACAAAAGCACGCTTCCACCGCCTCGTACAAGCCACGCTCTTCAGATCCTAGACAACGCCTCCACCCACACCTTCCAACCCCCTACAAAGCGAATCAACGATGGCGACGATGTTCAGTTCTTCCTCAGCTCGAGAGCGTACACGGATATCGTGACGTTCATGTGTCAGTTGAACGCTGCTATGTTTCCCCGGAAGGACACCGTGCGAACGTCGACTTTCCACACAAGGACTTGGCAGCTACGTGATGACAACATCCCATTCTCCAACACGGTCGTCAGGCTGCAAGAGCTGCTGAAACGTTTAGAGAACATGATTGAGGAGGCTCTGCCGGATATGGGACCGAGAAGGTTCGGGAACGTGAGTTTCAGGAAATGGTATGCCATGGTCGAAGAGCGGATATCTGGGCTATTGGAGGAATATCTGCCGCCAGAGGTGTTGGTACATGAGGCTCAACACAACGGCAAAAACAAAGACGCGCAGGTCACGGCAAAAGATGAACTGCAAGCATATCTGATGGGCAGCTTCGGAAGTGCACAGAGACTCGATTATGGCACGGGCCACGAGTTGAGCTTCTTGGCGTTCTTGGGTTGCATCTGGAAGCTTGGTGGCTTCCCACACGCAGAAGCAGGAGTCGAGGAGAGAGGCGTTGTACTAGGCGTCATTGAACCGTATGTAGATAGCCTCAGCATCATCCCTTCTCACTTGTTCGATTCTGATGAGTGGGTAGTTACCTGACACTGATTCGGCGCCTGATCCTGACTTACACCCTGGAGCCCGCCGGCTCCCACGGCGTTTGGGGTCTGGATGACCACTTCTTCATCCCCTACATATTCGGCTCTGCGCAACTAGCTCCTGCGATAGCATCTGTGGAGAACATCCCTACGGAAGGTTCCCTGGCTGACGCCGTGGACCCTGCAGATGTGGCGAAGGCTGGAGTTGTTGAGCACGAGCGGAAGACAAACATGTACTTCTCGGCCATAGGTTTCATATACGACGTCAAGAAAGGCCCCTTTTGGGAGCATAGCCCTATTCTCTTCGATATCTCTGGTATCAGGGCAGGCTGGGCCAAGATCAACAAGGGCATGCTCAAAATGTACAACGCCGAAGTCCTCTCAAAGTTCCCTGTAATTCAGCATTTCCCCTTCGGCTCCTTGTTCGTCTGGGAGAGAGATCCGAACGCTGTACAACAAATCACCTCTATACACTCCAAAAGTCAGCCGAAACCGAAGGAGCAGTTCATCGTGCCCCAGCAGACAAAGACGGGTCTGAGGAACCCGATGCACGAAGGTGTGAAAGCCCCGTGGGCTGCAGTAGGCGCTCAGGGGGCGCCGTTCGTCGGAACCGCTGCACCTTGGGCGAAGGGGGTCAACATGAGAGACCCTGAGAAGTTCGAATCAGTACGTTCCAGCATCCCGCGTGGCTCGGAACCCACGACAGGAGCTCCTTGGGCGGATAGCCGCGGCGGGCCGCCGCCTCGGTCTCGGAGAGACCCTCCAAACATGACAGCACCCGTCACCGCCGCACCGTCGGCAAAAAAGGGTGACCAGGTTTCGCTGCCGGCGCAGGCACCAGTGCCGGATGCAAGGGGAGTGGTGCCATCCACGCGGGCGCCCCGGGCTCAAGACAGCGCTCCCTGACCCTCAAAGCCGTGTCATACGCACAGTTCTATGCTCTACGACTCACGAAGCGTATAACGAAGAGCACGAGATCTGCTGTTATCCTGTTTCTACTTTCAGGACCTTGTACCAGGCTGGACCGCTGACTAGGGAGTGGAGAGGACTTCTCCACACCCATCAGCTTGTAATCTGATTGCGTAAGCACCGACGAGGTGAGTGTCGTGCTTCGACGCACGACGCGTCAGTCCACTCTCTGACGCTATCTACGGTGAGACTTGCAGCATGGGATGGTTGGCAAAGTCATCAAATTCGGGAGGACTGAGGGAGCAAAT
>NAJN01001079.1:0-14149 GCA_005059845.1 Cryomyces minteri
GTTCGGCCATGTCTGGCTTCGCGGTAGTTTCGTCCAAGGCCTCGATACTCCGCCGCTTCCGCGTCGTTTCGGCTGATTGCTTCGCTGTGAAGTTGAATACAGCCTGAGTTCCGTTTGTCGCTTTGGGTGGCCTTCCACGGCCTCGCGTAGCCGCCCTCGTTACAATGCTCCATCCTGCTTCTTCGCCTACCTTGACGTTCGATGTCCCGCTTGCGGCTCTGCTAGCCCCGGATCCGGCGTCGGCCCCCGCATTCTGTATTCCAAGCACACCTCCTCCCACCTGAATAGTATCGTTCGCGTTTTCGTTATCGCTTTCGTTGTTGTGCATCGTTTTTCTCCTCATATGGCAAAGGGCAGCAGGTATGAGCAATATGCTGTTTTCCAACACAATCAACAGCGTGTAGCGACGAGTGGAGATAGAGGTTGGTCTTTGTCGTGATCGGAGATCATGATGGTTACTGCTCCCATCCATTCCGTGGGTGGGGGACACAGGAATCCCTTTCGTTCAAAACCAGTCGGTGTTTGCTTCCCCATATCATATTCTACTACTCCGCCGTAAGTACCCGCTGGCATGCTAACCACTACGTCGCCGAGCCGAATATCATTTCTCTCGCTCGGCACACCACCTCCAATACCCACTAGCAAACGCAGGGTGATTGACGGAAAAGTTCGTGCCATATTAATGGCAACCGCTGCTGCCGACCCTATTCCCTGAGCTCCTGCTGGCAGGGACGCGATAACTACATTATGACCGTTAACTTGACCGAAGATGTACTGGTTTGTGTCGCCTGCTGCTCGAAGTACACGCGCGTGTTCCTCGTCTAGCATGTACCGCGCCGCACTCATTTCAACCTCCAAAGGGCATATCCAGCCCACGGTATAGGCATCCCGGGTCAGCTTTCTTTGGATTTGCTGGGCCATCGCAAGTGCGATAAGTACCAACGATTATACAAGTCTGGATAGCTTAAGGACGTGAAGGAGAAAGTTCGCAGCTGTTCGTAAGAGAACTGCCAAAAATAGTGTCCGGCTAGAAGGAGGTTCTGCAGTCGAAGTCGAGCAACCCCTATGAGCGTCGGTAAGACGGAAGGCGCTGTTTGTGAACGGAGATGGAGCGCTCTAATCTGGAGAAGCACAATGCTAGAGAGCGGGATAGCTGGAAAGTAGGTTGTTGTTGCGAAAGCCAAAATGGTAGTCGTAGTATCTGCGGGGCTACAGAGCCTCATTGTAATTAGCCGTATATCCCTAGACTAACATAGTAGCTATGCCGCACAATCCACGCCATTTTACTATTATTAAAGCCGTTAGATTGTGTATACAATTATACAATTATAATGCTATTACTAGGACTAACATTAGCGCTAAACTAGACACATAGTTGTCCTTCTAATCTATAGTGTTACCTATAGCATTAGTCCTATTTTTCTAATAGTTAGCCGTGTAGGTTACGCCTATACCCCGGGGTAGTAGCGCCGTTAAGGCGCCTCCTATACTTAACCTATAAGTTTTCACACTTATTACCTCTAGATATCTTGCTATATACCCCTACAATTTCATCTATAGAGTATGTAGTATTATGCCTATAGCTACATTAATACCTTATAGCTTGTAGTTAGGTTGTTTTAAGGGTCTATTAGTAGGATTAGTCTTCCTAGTTTAGTATATAATCTTAAAGTTATACGCTAAAAGCTTCTCTACCTAGCGTGCTTACCGGTAGGTAAGCTTTTTAGTAGTTATAAAGTACTTTAGGTTGTTATAGTTAGTTAATACCTCTATAGTATGCCGCGCTCCCTCGAATTAATGCCGCTAGTACTATAGGCACATTATAATAGCTAAGAGCTCTGCATTATAAGTCTCGTAGTTTTGTTTAGCTAGTTCTATCTTCCTAGACTAAAAGGCTACTAGGTACTAATAGCTATTAACCCCGGCCTTATTACGTATCTATTACAAGATAATACCGGTAATTGTAAAGCCTAAAGCATCTATTTCTAGCCGTAACCTCTTATTAGGACTAAAATGAATTAAAAGCGGTATAGTTATAAAGGTAGTTTTTAGCTACTAAAAGAACTATAGCCGGTTCTAGGAAGACAAAAGGCCCCTTTTTCTTCCTATTTTTACTCCCTAGTAAGAGATCTATTAGGGCGCAAATAATGCGTAAGTACCTGCAGATGAACCGCTAGTAGAAGTTAGTAAAGCCTAAGAACACTTAGACTCCTCTAAACGTAGTAGGTTCTAGCTATTCTTCTATAGTCTACACTCTACTCTTCTCTATAGATACTCTATTAGCACCTATAATAAATCCTAAAAACTCTACTTCTACTACGCTAAACTAGCACTTTACTAAACTAGCGTATAGGTAGTTATCCTTTAGTCTCTTTAGTACTTTAACTACGTGCTATTAGGGGGTAGTAGATAATACTCTATAAGCGTAGTAAGGCTAGAGTTAAAAGAATAAGGTTAATAGGTAGTTAAAAGCTACTACTACCTAGGAGTCTCCTATTATAGTTTTAGCTGTTTAGACCTAGCTAGCGTTTATTTGTATGCTTACTACTTTGTCTTGCTTTAGTTATAACTGTCCTATGTACTTCAGCCGTTTAGACCTAGCTAGTGTTCATTTACATGCTTACTACTTTATCTTCTATTAGCTACTACTTAATACTAGTTAGACAGAATAATTAATATTATTGCTAGCTATTTAAACATCCTATCTACTTACTAATCTTGTAGTAGTTGTGCCTATTCCTTAATGCTATGTCCTATAAGTTAATTACATAAGTTGTTTTATGCTTAATTCTATGCTTAATCTATGATCACTTCTATGCGTAGTTCTATTAGTTGTTGTTCTATGCATAGCTTATACTCTTCTTACCTAGGCCCGCGCATAGCAGAAATACCTAAAAGCTAGAACAGTTAGCAAATGCTAAGTTAGTAGGATAGTCCTATGTACTTCCGCGCTAAGCCTCCATTTTACTACTCTAGCTATTTACCCTACAACATACATCCCCTAATTAGATGATTAACCCGTGATTATCTTTAAAGCTCCTATTCCTATTGTGCTTGTGCCTAACCATCCGTAGCCTTTGCCTACAATCTAGCGTTTAAGAAATCCTCCTATTATTAGCTTACCCTTTTTATCTAGGGTTTAGACTACCGGATAATCCTTAAGCCTATAGTAGCTACTTAGTAGATTCACAAAATCCAAGTTTTTACTAGACTTTAGCGTAAGTAGCTCCTTATAGTTAAGCTTTACTATTGTTTGTAGCATGTCCTTGTCCGGGACGTAGTACCTAGACTAGGTCTAGTTTAGATTCTAGGACACCTAATGTCTTGTTTGCGCTAGTAAGGTTAGCCTGTACGCCTTATATTCTAGTTCCCGTACGTACTCTAACTGCATCTATAAGGCTTCTATTATTTTGTATTAAGCTAACTATATCCTTTCTTGTTAAATCTTTAGGTCTAGTCCTAGAAACTCATCTTGTTCTCGTAATACTAATAGGTAGGTCTAACAAATCTGCCCTAGTATTGCCTTACTAACCTATAAAGAGATCTATAGCGGTATTACTACAGGGAATAAGCACTAAATCGTTCTAGCTACCGTTACTTTAACACCTTCTAGAGGTATAACTAGGACTAAATCTTAATACGCCGCCGCAATTAAGCTTACTATTCCTAGCTACGGTAATTTAAGAGTTTCCCTATTAGATAGAACCCTTATAAAGCCTAGGTAGATAATAGCTCTTATACCTCCTTCTTTGCCCATTTCCCTATATAGTACGTGTGCGCTTTAAAACAGAACCTCTCCGCTTTTTAACGGTATTTTAACAAACTTCTACCTATTGTTCTTTAGATCTACGTTGCTTAATACCGTGTTGTTAAGCAGAGTAATAGCGGTATTTAGCGAGTTTTCTGTAAGTCTTAACTAGGCCTAGGCCTACTAATAGCTAAGATTAGGCTCCGCTCCTAGTATTGTAAATGTGTAGTTTCTCCTACCTTTATTAACTAGTAATACTTGTGTATTCACTATATTGCATCTCTAGCCTATCTAAAAGGCCTTTTATAAGTTTAGATCGATAGCAAACTTATGCTTTTAGCGGTTTACATAAAGAACTCTTACATAGCGTAGATAGAAGATTAACGTAGTGTTACAATCTAGCTATAGGTAGTAGTTTAGAATGTATAGTAGGGGATCTACCTAAATTGCTTGCTAAAATAGGCTATAAAGGCAGTTACGTACCTACCTATAGGTCTTGTGATTTAGAAGGTCCCTAAAGTGGTACGTATAGAGTTGTAACTCTTCTATTGTGTTTTTAGCAACTTTTTATTCTTCCTACTAGTTAAATACGTTTATTTAAACTACCCCTTCCTCTTTCTAGATTTCTCCTAGGGTAGGACACACCTTCTATAATATAGCTATTGCATTATGCTAATATTTGTACTTCTATACTACATCTTACTTAAATCTTAATATTCTTAGGAGGTCTAGTAGGAGTAGGGCCCTTCTATTAGGACGGAAGGTTTTTAGAGCCGCGTCCCTACACTTTAGCTTGTTAGGATTGTATTTCTAGCTATAAACAGCATTAAGCTGTAAGAGTACTTCTTCTCCACCTACATGTAAAACCTTTTAGCTAAACTTGTGCGCTATTATTATTAGATGAAGCTAGCAAATAGGCTCCTAATTGTAGTCTTATCTTAGATACTTAATGTTACTCCGCTTTAGGGCTTCTAGGCAACTTAGTAGGATGACAATCTGCGTAGCGTATAGCTTTAATCAAGACAGCTATTCTGGTTGTATAGTCACATAGGTAATAGGATATCGTATCCGCATTCTATGCGCGTAGTAGTCGGCCTGCTACGCTATTAAGTGCCTGTAGCATTGTACTCTAGAAACTAATCGATGCCCTTCCTCTTAATGTTAGGGCATCCTATTTATACTGTCCTACCCCGCTCCGGAGTATCCCGGAGCGCACGTGAGCTATACGTCGGCCGTGCTAAAGCCGCAGACATCCCGCACGTGACTCTAGATAGGCATTATTAACCGGCCTAGTCCTAACAATTACCTCCCCCCTAGGGGGCTAGTCTCTAGCACTTAGTAGCAACTAGGGACAACAAGGTAAGGAGCGACAAGCCCGCCTCCTTCTAGGTCCGTTTAGAGTGTTTCTCCGTAAGGCGTAGGTGTCCCGTAGGTATTCCGTTATAGTTCCAAACAAGGATGTCGCATTAGGTATTGTCATAGAGTTTTTATCTAGGCTAGCACTCGCTACTATAGGGCTTTGTCTTCCTCTTTTCCTTCTCTATGCTAGTCCATAGACGGCTCGGGCGCGGGACAAAGACGGAGCGGCTAACCCCCTAAGAGGGTAGCTAGGTGACTAACATTCTATACCCTAACCGTTAAGAAGCCTGCTAATATACCCTAGCTTTGTCTCCTCGCAAGGTCCCGCCTTAAGACTGTTCCGCGGACTAGAACTTCCATAGGCCCTTTAGTGTTAACGTGGCCGGTCCTCGGGCGGCCTATGTGTGCTCCTAGAGCGGCGGCCCTCGAGGACATTTAGTTAGCCATGTTAATTGCCCGGTCCGTATCGTTAACTCGTCGCGGACTAGCAGCGTAGTCCCCTTGACTCGTGCGCAATTTGTAGCGCTAGATCGGCGATGGACGTGACTAGAACCAAGGTAGTACCGCCTTACTAAGCATTCACTGCGGCTCGCGGCGGTAAATAAGCGCGGCGTTCTACCTATTTCCTCTTTTGTATGTTTACTCCCCCTTTAGTTAGTGTTAACATGCGGCAGAAGCAGTTCTATGATTAGGGCGCATAGTAGGCGGTGGGCACGAGGATATATAAACAAGGCGCTTTCTCTCTTGTTTACCTCCTTTAAGTGTAGCCGCCCCTTTGCCGCGCACCCGCCTTATTACAACCGCCTCTTCACTATTTTCAATCATCATTTTCAATTATCATTTTCATTATTATGGGCCCCTTATCTAAATCTTCTAGCAAGCGTATGCATAAGCTATTAGGGCACCTACCCGCCGGCGTGTCTTGTTTATACGCCCCTAAACCCGATTTGCCCCCTCGCCGCCTTAATCGAGGCACACTTGCCCGCCCCTACTGCATGCGCTGCGCGCGTGCGCAGTTTAAGCACCCCGGCCTTGTTTGCGTGATAGACGGCACTAAGTGTTGCCGTTGCCGCCACATTAAGTAGAGCTGCTACAAGGTAGGTGCGCTAAGGTTCCGGGTGTAGTGCGTGGGCTAACCGCATAGCAGATCTCCGCTAACTACTTTAAGGATGTTAATGCTGTTCTTAATGCCTCGGATTGCTACGCTAACGATCTAACTAGCCTTTAGGCAAGAGACCTCCTTTGCCGCCGCTTAAACCTCCTTAACGCGCACCTTACTAAGGAGGCGCGCGCTAAACGGAACCTTAAGGGTAATGCTTTAATGGTTACTATCCTCACGGCCCTAGAGAGCCTTAATGACTCCATTAAAGGGATTTGTGCCGTTATGGTGTTTGACGTAAGTGCCCGCTTAAAACCCACTATAATCCCGCTAACCTTACGCAGACTAACGGTATTCATAAGGACTCGGACTTAGAGGATTTAGGGGTAGAGGAGATTAAGAGCGACAGTGATGCCGAGAACGCTGCGGCTGCGGCTGCTACCGGTAGCGATGATGATAATGTTTTCATAGATGACAACGCTAAGGTTACCGCTAAGGCACAGTTGCTCGGCCCTTAATTAGGCTAGACCCTAGGTTGCGTTTGTTTTGCGCGTCTTACGCGGTACTCTTACGGGAGTTTAAATAGGAACTAGATACTCTTCTCTTGCCTTAATTATAGCCTAAATGTAACCCTTAACTAGGATACCCCTAGAATAGTCCTTTTTGCGCGTTGCTCTGTCCAACACGAGATGATTGTTAGAACCTTGTTAAAACCCTACTATCTCTTTGTGGGGAAGTCTGGAAAAAGAGTATTCTAACGTTAATTCATCTGCGCGTTTGTCTTGTCTTGTAACAATTGTCCGCGGGCTTACCGGTAGCAGAGCATAGCGCTAAAGGATTCTTCCTATAGTATTCCTCAATCATATTGGTGCATCCTTCTAGGCCTTTAAGGGGTTCCTAACTATTATTTGCGGGCAAATAGCTAGTCTAACGGATTAAGTAGCTCCTTTTGCCCCTAACCTCCTTGCAATCTAGGACCTCCTAGACTTCCTATTGCCATTCCCCTTCCACTTCCTCCGGAGCCGGCGGGTCTTTGCCGCTCCGCTTGCGGTACTTTTCAAGTAGGGAGACGTGGAATACCGGGTGAATAGCCTTGTAGGAATCTGGCAAGTTAAGTCTATATACTTGCTTGCCTATAGCTACCGTAATTGCAAATGGTCTAAGCATGCGGTGATCTAATTTCTTCTTAGGCCGCTTCGTTTGGATATGCTTTAAAGACAGTAGCACTAGGTTGTCTACTACAAAGGTGTATAGCGTGTGCTTATTATTGTAGTACCTAGCCTACTGTTTGACTGCCCGTTAAAGTTAAGACTTAAGTTCTAGTCTCTCCTCTTAAAGGGTAGCGGCTCTGTTGCGGGCCGCTAGCGCCTCCCCCTCGGGTATGTTGTCCTTAACATCCTAAGCAAATTCCGGCGTTATGCTGTATAGGGCCTAAAACGGTGAAACCTTTGTAGTTGCGTGTACACTATTATTGTACGCATACTACGCGCATAGCAACCACTTTAGCCAATTGTCTTGCCTATAATTGACATAGCACCTTAAATAGTGCTCTAGCATCTGGTTCTAACGCTCCATCTAACCATTAGTTTGCGGATGGAAAGCGGTACTAAACCGTCTCCTTGCCTTTATGTAGAAGCACAGGGTAGACTAAAAGCGACTAGTAAATACCGAGCCTCTATCTGTTACAATAGATCGAGGTGTACTATAGTCCGCTACTATTTTATCGACCTACAGCTCTGCAAGCTACTTGGCTGTGATTGTTATTAGACAGGGAATGTACCTCGACATTTTTGTATACCTGTTAACAATCACAATTCCTTGTTAGTCCGCCGCCGGCAGAAGACCCGTGATAAAGTCCATTGACAAGTCTCGCTATAGCTTAGTGGGAGTCTACAGCAACTGCAACTAGCTATATAGCTTATAACGTAGGATCTTCGTCCTTTAGTATACGTCGCATTCCCGCACGTATGCTTTAATGTCCTTAGTTAGGGTAGGCTAGAAGTACTTTCTACGCATCACCTCCGTAGTCCTTGCGGGCCTAAAGTGGCCTGCATACGGGTTATTGTGATTCATACGTAGTAACTCCTACCTCACCGCCATGTCCCCTAGGACATATACTTTTCCATTAATGCGCAATAGACCTGCGGGATCCATGCGCCATTATGGCGTGTATCTAGCGCAAATGCCCTGTTGGTTTGTTAACTAGCTCTTCCTAGCAACAAAAGCGTCCTTTTGTTGTATCCGGAGAAGTAGCTCTAGAAGACTCTCTAAAGGTTCTTCATATGCTGTTTTAGTGCTTGCTGCTAACGCCGCAAAGCACCGTGGCACGAGGTGTTCTAGACCACTAGTACTAGTAAGAAGGGTGCTTACCTCCTTGCGCCGCTAGGCTTCTGCAGGTGTTACGCTACGGAACGCTCCTCTAGCTAGGACAGAGCTTTTACACTCTTCCCTAGGCCTTTTACAGCCTACTTTAGCAATTGCTAGGACCAACATTAGCGCTAAACTAGACACACAGTTGTCCCCCTAATCCATAGTGTCACCTATAGCATTAGTCCTGTCTTCCCAACAGCTAGCCGTGTGGGTTGCGCCTACACTACGGGGCAATAGCGCCGTTAAGGCGCCTTCCGTATTTAACCTA
Organism: Cryomyces minteri; assembly: GCA_005059845.1. NCBI lineage: Eukaryota > Fungi > Ascomycota > Dothideomycetes > Cryomyces > Cryomyces minteri. The sequence goes on from NAJN01001079.1 coordinate 8,845, forward strand.
TGAGTTTTCACACTTATCCCTCCTAGATGTCTCGCCGTACGCCCCTGCAATTTCATCTGCAGGGTAGGCAGCATTATGCCCGTAGCTATGTTCGTACCTTGCGGCTCGTAGTTGGGGCGTTTTAAGGGTCTATCCGTAGGATTAGTCTTCCTAGTTTAGTATATAATCTTAAAATCATACGCTAAAAGCTTCTCCGCCTAGCGTGCTTGCCGGCGGGTGAGCTCCTTAGTGGTCATGAAGTACTTTAGGTTATTGTGGTCGGTTAATACCTCTATAGTGTACCGCGCTCCCTCGAAGTAATGCCGCTAGTGCTATAGGCACATCACAATAGCTAAGAGCTCTGCATTATAAGTCTCGTAGTTTTGTTTGGCCGGCTCCATCTTCCTGGACCAAAAGGCTACTAGGTGCTAATGGCTATTAATCCCGGCCTTATTGCGCACCTGTTACGAGATAATGCCGGCAATTGTAAAGCCTAAAGCATCCGTTTCCAGCCGTGACTTCTTATCGGGGCTAAAATAGATTAAGAGCGGCGTAGTTGTAAAGGTAGTCTTTCGCTGCTAAAAGGACTCTACAGCCAACTCTAGGAAGACAAAAGGCCCCCTTTTCTTCCCATTCTTACTCCCTAGTAAGAGATCCGTTAGGCCGTATGCGATGCGCGAGTATCCGCAAATGAACCGCCGGTAGAAGTTAGTAAAGCCTAAGAACACCTGGACTCCCCTAAACGTAGTAGGCTCTAGCTATTCCTTTATAGTCTGCACTCTACTCTTCTCCATAGATACTCTATCGGCGCCTATGACAAATCCTAAGAACTCTACTTCTACCACGCTAAACTAGCACTTTGCCAAACTAGCGTATAGGTGGTTGTCTTTTAGTCTCTTTAGTATTTTGACCATGTGCCGTAGGTGTTCCGTTAGGTTCTCCGAATAGATGAGTATATCATCTAGGAATACCACGCATGTGATATTAATTAGGCCTATTAAACACTAATTAATATAGGCCTAAAAGCTCGCCGGCGCGTTAGCTAGCCCAAACGGCATAACCGTGTATTCGTAGTAGCCGTAGCGAGTTCGAAACGCCGTCTTCCATTTGTTGCCCTTACAAATGCAAATCCGATGATATGCGTCTCGGATATCCAGCTTAGTGAACACCTTTGCCCCGGACAGCCGATCTAACAGCTCGCTAATTAGCGGTAGCGGGTAACGGTTCTTTACCGTTACCTCGTTTAAGCCCCGGTAATCGACGCAAAGCCGCAACCGGCTGTCCTTCTTTAGAACAAACAATATAGGCGCCCCTATAGAGCTAGTTGAATTACGAATCTAGCCCTTCTCTAGGCTGTCTTTAAGGTATACTTTTAAGACTTTCAACTTGTTTTCTAACATGTTATAGATTAGCTTGTAAGGTGGATCTTTGCTAGTAAGTTCTATTGCGTGATCCTCACGCCTATGCGGCAGTAAGGCCGCGGCTTCTTTAGCCGAGAATATAGCTGCAAAATCAGCGTATTTCTTTAGCAAGTCAACTACCTAGGCAGCACCTAGCAACACCTCCGCCCTATGCGGAGGCGCCGTAGCCCGCACCAGTTGCGTCGGGAAGAAGCTAAATGCTCTCTCCCTAGCTAGCATTAAACCCTAGTAACGCTTAAGCGGAAACAAGCTCGTATTCCGGTACCGTGTCCTTTGCGGTTAGAGGCCGCGCCTAATACGTCCATGTGCCGCTCGCCTAGTTAATGTCTAGGTTGTAAGAGTGCAGCTATAGGAGGCCTAGGACGACACAATACCTAGCAATATCTGCTGTCTTAAAGGTGAGCTTTTCTTCCCTAACATTAGACTAAGAGTCCTTAACTCTTGTAGTCACGCCGGTTGTCCTATATGTAGGGAAACTATAGCCATCTAAGGTCTATGTAGGCGTTACGCGGCCATAATCGATGTCCTATTCCCCTTGCTTTGCGAGCATTTAGGACATGAAGTTAAGATCGGCTCCGCTATCTAGCAGGGCGGTCTCCGTGTGCCACCCGTGTGCGGTGCGTAGACCAACCGTTGTGACAAGTCTCTTTAATGTGCCCCTTGTGTTATAGCCTAAAGCCACCGAGGCTAAGTTGACCGGGCTAGCCCTTTTTTCGACGTGACTACGGCGGCTACACCGCTTCTACAGTCCGCTGAAAAGTGGCCCGTCTTGCCGCAGGTGTAGCAGGAGTTGGTATTCCTCCGCCTATCACGCTCCTCTTACGGGAGGGGCGCGGCACCCTTACGGCCTACGACCGGCGTTCGGTTTGCATCTAACCTTCTCCCTTTGTATTTCTTTCTAAAGGTGGTCTCTACTGCCGTCACCGTTACAGGGGGATGGCTGTCCCGTCCCCTACGGTAGGCAGTCTTCTTGTTAAAGTATGCCGGAACGGCATCTTTGCGGCATGCTACCGCATTGTCTTTAATACAACATGCTAGTGCTATGATACCTGCCCTTGTCTCCGGTAGGTTCTAATAGCTAACTAACTGGTTGCGTATCGACAGCTTTAGCTTTGCGATCAGATATTGTATCCGATGTTCCTTGGCTAGAGGAGGGCCGGGTAGCTCTGCTTTAAGAGAGTCCACAAACGAGACGAAGTTCTAAACGCTTTAGGAGTAACCCTGCGTTACGCTATAGTACCGCGACGACATCGTGATCCCCCTATTAGTGGGATCTTAGATTAGGTCTAAGAGGAATTCCTTAAATTCAGACCAGCTCGCTATGTCCTCGCCGTGCTCCCGCTCGTATCGCGCCTATGCATTAGCGGGCTCTCCCCTAAGGAATTGGGTAGCGTATAGCACCCGTTGCCTATTGCTGTTCTCTTAACATAGGCAAAAGACGATCTTGCATGTGCGTACGAAGTCCGTATAATAGCGTATTAACTTGCCATAATACGCCTTAGGGCCCTTCCCTTTAATAGCTATGCCTATAGGTATGCCTAGTCGGGGCTCGGCCGTAGCAGCCTTAGGGCTTCTGCGCCGCTTAAGGCCCGTCACCAACTGGTTGTCCTTGTTCTTAGAATCCATCTCTTCCATCGCCGGTAGCGTAGAGGGGTCCCGTATTGCCTCGTCGCGAAGCCGTCGCAGTCTCGCGACTCTCTCGCGGTAACGGCGGACCTCTAGGTCCTTCTTTAACTCCTCCTCTTTAGCTATAAGGGCCCTAAGCTCTTCCGCTTAATAAGCCCTTAGCTGATCATGGTTGCTGCGCTACGCGGGCAACGGGGTTGCGATAGGATCTAGAGAACAACTCCCTAAGAAGTCCGTCTCATAGGAGCCCGCTCGGTGCGTGGCCATTGCTACGAATTGCCGTACTACTACCCGTCAAAGGGTTGGATCGATTAGAATTGTTACTCCGCTTTAGGGCTTCTAGGCAACTTAGTAGGATGACGATCTGCGTAGCGTATAGCTTCAATTAAGACAGCTATTCTGGTTGTATAGTCACATAGGTAATAGGATATTGTATTCGCATTCTATGCGCGTAGCAGTCGGCCTGCTACGCTATTAAGTGCCTGTAGCATTGTACTCTAGAAACTAATCGATGCCCTTCCTCTTAATGTTAGGGCATCCTATCTATACTGTCCTACCCCGCTCCGGAGTATCCCGGAGCGCACGTAAGCCGTACGTCGGCCGTGCTAAAGCCGTAGACATCCCGCACGTAACTCTAGACAGGCATTGTTGACCGGCCTAGTCCTAACACTTAATAACCTCTACAATTACCCTAAGCACTACTACATTCTTACCCGTATAGTCTTGTATTTTCTGCTTTATAGTAGCGGATCTAGGCGTGTAGTTGCAATTGCGTACGGTTTTAAGGAGATACCTTCCTCCTATACTCTTTAGCTTGCTTACTTTTTTCTGTTTAGTGCCTGTATAATTCTTGTCCATCTCCTTACCCTTATCTTTAGCCGGTCTACTTGCTTTTATAGTGTTTTTAGAGACTTTCTACTTTTTTGTAGGTAACGGCTTAGTTAGGGTTTTTACCACATTCTCTAGAAGAGGGTATACCTATACCTAAAAAGTAGTCTAAACATTAACCGGAGTAAAACCCTAGGTATAAGCACCTAATGCGTCTGTACTCTACTCTAGTAAAGGGGTAGAAGTAGCCGGTACGGTTCTATGTAATGTAAGGCCCTTAACTAGTAAGCTATCTAGACTAAACTCTCCTATACGTATTATTCCTAGACTAGTTTAACCTTCCTACTCTAGTTGTCCGGGTGTTATAGTAGCTATAGGCGCTCCTTCTACTCTAGTCACCTTAGGCACCTAGGGAGTAACCATAGGGGTTTAAACTTTAGTAGCGTTCTGCTAAAGCTTAGAGATTATTAACTAGATAAACACCTAGTCTATACCTAGGCCTATAGATAGAACTATCCCGTGCACTTCTAGTTAGGTAGTTTCCTACAATCCTTTAAGTAATCCTAACTCTCCTAGGGTAATTAGGGTAACCTAATCTGTGTTCTTTGTCTAACCTAGGCCTATTAGTAAGACCGTCCCGCGTATCTTGGTTTTAGTCCTTTCTAGCACTAATAAAGCCTCCCCTACATGTGCTTCCTAGGCTAAATCCATGATTAGTACGTCTAGTAGTTGTTCCGGATTAATTAGTAAGATAGCCCTATGTACTTCTAACTAAATAGCATTCCCTACTACTACTTCCGGTAGAGGCGCATCTAGTAGATGTCCTAGATTAAAAGGCAGAGCTAATTCGTATATTCCTAGCGGTACTAAAGCTTGTAAATCTAGAGTGGTTAATAAGTTAGTACTAGATACTTCTAGCTACGTCCCTATAGGTAGCTCTATAGTTGTTAGAACAATCTTAGGCACTTCTAGCTACACTACCGTTAACAACTCTAGTGCGATTAGTAGGACTATCCCGGATACTTTAAACTACGCCGCTACCGGCTACTCTAACCCAGATATGCGAGTCCAGTGTTAGTACACTGGACTCAGGACGTTAGGGACGGGAAGTACGCGGGGCGGCGTATTTTGTAGCAGGAGGGTACACTAACCCACGGCGGTGAATCCAGTGTTATAACGTTGGATTCAGGGTCTCCGTACTGAGATGTGCACACTCCGGGTAGATTCTAGCATGGGGTAACGTTGGATTCAGGTACGTTGGATTCAGAAAAAGTGGCTGGAACTGCGCCAAATTCGAGTATGTTACTCAGCACATCAAGCTGCATCATCCATATAAGACACACACATGGGCATTCCAAGTGGTTGTCGTGTTGTTTTGTCGTGTTTGCTGACTTGGAGTTATCATCGAGGGTCGCGGTCGCGCCCCCACGGAAAAGAAGTCGCCCATTAAC